>ML246675.1:0-65632 GCA_005239495.1 Nicotiana undulata
ATATATATATATATATATATGTTTCATAATATTTTACCCCATTTTCATATAAGTATATTTGTATTTTTAAGTTATTTACACAATTTTTTAATAATAGCCTATATGTGTGCATAATTACATTTTTATTATATTATTTGTGCCCAAATAACATTTATATATTTTTATAATGTTAAATTATTATTCTCAAGCATCTTAATACACAAACAATATTTTATTATTTGTTAAATATTTTTTTTATTTTTTGTGTATTTAATTTGTAGCCTAATTTGGGGTCAATTATGGACCAATTTAATGGCCCAAATGTCTACACCTCTAAGCCCAACCTCATATGGTCCAAACCAAATGACTCCTCGCCCAAACCCAGTCGGGACCTGTTAAAACGAACCGCTCTATTTTTATTCTAATCCTAGTTGTTGACCTCTCAAGATCAATGGCCCACAATCACCACTTTCCTTTAATTAACCAAACCCCTGAAACCATAACCCATTTCCCCTAAGCCTCCGCCCCAAAACACTGTCAATACTCCTCTTCTTTCTTCTCTAAAACCCTAAAAGCCACCTCTCTTAATTCCTCTCTGATTCTAACCTAGAGATGGAATCTGCCTATGATACACTTACCTTATTAATCTTCTCTCATCATTTATGGTGTTACTTAATTACTTGCCTAATTTTGGCAAGTATCACTTCTGATATTAGACTGGAATGGTTCGAATGATTTTGAGTGTTATTCGGTCTATATACGCCCAACGAAGAACGATTTGCATTTTTGGATTGATTTTCACACGATTGAACCCTAACCAGGGCTTGAGACTCTTTATCGCCTTTACTGATTTTGATTTGCAAGTGATATTTTCTTTCTTTATTTGCACTTAATTGATTATTTTCTATGTTTGTTCTTTCAGTTTCTGCTACTATATAAACCCTTACCCTAATCCCCCCAAAAGACCAAATTTTATACTGGTTTTACTCTCACAATACTCTTATCTTACTCGTTCACTTCTTCTGAGACAATATTTTATGCAATTGTTGAATTCTTGGCCGGTTGAAATCCAAGGCCATAATACTGTTAAGATGACCTCCTCCGGTGCAAGCACTGCTTGGAGCCCTTCTCGAGTCTCTTTTGAACTCTGAAGCATCGAGGATTTGGGGTTCTCTTTCAATTGTTGCTAACAGTTTTCTAAATTCATCACTCTTTTGCTCATTTAATTTTGCTACTGGTTAGTGTCTTTGACTCTTACAATGTTAACTATTTTCTTTTTTTTTGTCTATAACATATGTGTTCTATGTGTTAATGTTGTTAGATTCTATAAGCATGATTCAGTTTCCCTGCTATTCATGAATCCCTGATACTATATGCTTTACTGCCATTATATTGCTTTAACACCCCTGCAGTTCTATGTTGTTTATTGGTTTGAATTCAGTAGACCTAGTATATGTAATATGCTTTGATTATCAGAATGGATTCTAGTTTTCTTAAGTACTTCTAGACTATTGTGTGTTCCCTACCTTGTCCTGTATTTCCATGTTTGTGTTCTAGACCGTGTTGAGTTCTTCTTGCCCAAATGATAGGTCTTTGAAGCTGTATTGGTTAGCTAAAGCATGTTTCCATGCCATTTAAGTTCTATTACATATTTGGTTCAAAATGACTAGGATAAATTGATGTGAATGGCTATGTTTGCGTATCTCATTCCCCTTAAGTACCGTACATCCTCATGAGTTGAGATACTGTTGAGGTTTATGGTAGATCATGCTATTAGTTTGTTGCTATGCTGCCTGTGGTCCTCTTTATGTGAAATTGCATATACCTATGACTATAATTATTTTGAATATGCTTCACTTGTTTAAAGTCTTTTCTGACCTATTTTGGTTAATGTCTTGTTCTAAACTTAATTTCTGAGAATTTAGCATGTGTGTGTCCGTTCTCATAGCTATATAGACTTTCTTCTTAAGCCTTCTTAATGTGTAACTGTGTTCAGCATGCTACACCCTTTTTTTTGTTAGATAACTGCTCAACATGGTGTTATTTTTTTTTGTGTCAAACTTGCTATGTCAAAGTTGTCTACCTAGTTGGTCTATTCAAGCCCTCTTGTCTGACCAATCTTATTCCATTAGCTTCTAAGAATGATGGTCACTTCTAATAGACTTTAGGATTGTCAATTGGTTATCATATATGGGTTCTCCCTTCTAAGCCCGGTATGAGTTTATGTATGGCCCTAGGTGTGTAATTGATACACTCTCACTCTTGAGATACGTTGGGTTTTGTATCTACTATTTGTGTGAAACGTGAAGCTTGCTGAAGGCTCAGGTGTTACTCTGTTATTTCTATTTTGGGTCTGCTTTGTTTATTGGGCTTGTAGTTTTCCAATATATAATATTCATACTTATATTCATTATTCTTGGGTCTCTAATAATTGATGAACAAAAACATATGGGAAAATTAGTAAAACAGGGAAAGGGTACTCTAATTCTCACATAAATGGGTAGAAAGCATGCCTATAGGATCAACACTGGTAATTCATGATTATGGGGTCGTTTCACTACCTTTTGCACAAATAATCTAGAAATCATGCCTATAGGTTTGTAATTTGCAAATCCGTCGTTGTACTTTGCTAAAAATCAGAATCACTTAGGAACCATGTCTATAGGATTTGTAACGATTTAATATGTTCGTACATTAGCCTAAAAATCATGTGTTACATGTTTGATACTGGAATCACATAAAGATCATGCTTATAGGACCAAAGGACTCTAAGTCTTAAGTTCTAAATGTTCTACTGCTTAATCTAAAATCAGCATGCGTGCTTCTCTATTTATGTGTGGAGGCGAACATGAGCCACTCTTTGTTATTATGTCCTATTTGTTTTGTATGCGCGATTAGGTTTTATTGAGCAACCTAAGCAAGTCTAGAACCACCCAAATAGAGGTCCAAATCCTCCTAGACCATAGGCATGGGACAGATAGTGCACACATAGGACACGACTTAGAATTAAATTAGAACGCTTTAGGTAAACAACCTCAACATAGTAATCGGGTATCAGGAGATGATAGTTTTTGCTCGCTGATAATATAGGCAACTCCTATCTAAAAGACGTTGCGAAGTATTATTTATGTTGCATAGGGTGATCAGTTAGGCTAAAAACATAGGACCCCCCCTCCCCTTTATATACTTGTTATTCACTTAGTCATTTAATATAGACCATTGTAGTTATATCCTTGTAGTCCTTAAAGATTTGTACCAATTTTTGTTATAATGAAACTCTTCGACTTTAATATTTCTTTGTTTACCTGATCACTTAGCCAAATCCACATAGTCTTAAGTTCGGTCGGGACCCACAGTTGTGGACCTCAAAGAGTGCCTATGCCACGACCCGAACATCCCTCTGAAACACGTCGTGATGGCACCTAGTCTCTACGACTAGGTAAGCCTAACAATTTACAGAAAATATCAATAATGGAAGCAAAGCTTAACATCTAATTGTAATAGATACTGGATAATCAATAACAATGTTGTTATCATGTACAATAACCAAAACACTAACGTACACAGCTTTCCCAAAACCCGGAATATCATGAGTCACAAGCTACAGAAAGGAAATAGTATCTCTATACACCAGAGTCTAATAAATGAAAATACATAAAGTGTTTGACAGGGGGAAGAATAGAAGGGGACTTCGAGGTCTGCGGACGGGGAAGATATACCTTGAAGTCTCCAAAGCTTTCTCAACTCACTGATAATGCGGCTGATAACAAGCACCTGAATATGCACACAAAACATGTGAAGAATAGTAGCATGAGTACACCACAATTGGTACCCAATAAGTGCCAAGCCTAACCTCGATCAAGCAGTGACTAGGTCAGGCCAGGCTGTCACGACCCGAATCCTAATCCAGGTCACGATGGCGCCCAACACTGTAGTCAGGCAAGCCAACATCAATTTACTAGTGAGTTTCATTTAATTTACCAAGACATTCCAAACGCTTACTTGGTTTAAATTTAAGACATTAAGTAAAGACGAGTAATTTAGGCAATCATAAGAAAAAATAACCATAAGGGCCATAAATTAGTATTTACATCCCAAAAATAATGGTCTACTAACGTGTGTGCCAGGAACTAGTGTCACAAGTCTACAGGCACCTAGTAGAGTAAAATCAAAAAGAATAAAAGTTTGTCCTACTGTCTGAGAAAATATAGACAGAAATAGCAAACAAAAATCTCCAAACTGCTGCTGGAAGTCGTCAGGAGGAGCAGCTCACCGTGAAGCCTCAACTAGATATAAATTAGGAACGAGCTCCGGACTGATACCAAGATGCACCTACCTCAGAACCTGTACATTTAAGTACAGAGTGCAGCATGAGTACATAAATAATATGTACCCAGTAGGCATCCCGTCTAATCTCGAAGAAGTAGTGACGAGAGGTCGACTTGACACTTACTAGGGTCTCAAACAGTATATTTAAGTAAATTTTAAAGGGAATAACAGGTATGCATGTATAATAAAGCAATAAATATCGAATCATAACCACAAAATCCAGTTACGTGATGAAACACCTATATACACATTTGCAATTCAGTGTTCCCGGCTATCTAATAGTTTAACAGTCATAAAAGTATCAAGCAATTGGTATGCGCATAATGGGTTGAGGAAAACGGCATGGGCCAACATTATAACAATAATAAATGTGCATTGTCGAAGGGTCGAACGGCGCGAACCATAGATGCATCTATTAACCTGTCGTGGCGTACGGCCCGCTCCCATGAGAGTAGGGGTAGAAAATCGCGAAATATAAATTGCGAAGCGATCACACACAAACACAACATTCTCCTTTAAATCCTTTCCAACGTAACAATTCATTTAAAAACACCAAGTTCTATGATTTCTTGAAACAAGGTTGCATACGATGAAATCACAAGGCATATAGTTTATTTTAATGAAATTTACAAGTCATGGTGTGAACCTTACTACCCGGACATAACAAGAATAGTCACTACGCACGGATTCTCGTCACTTAGTACGTACGTAGTCCCTACAAATAATAACACATAATCATTTATTTCACCTAAGGGGACAATTCCCACTTACAAGGTTAGAAAGGATACTTACCTCGTGCCAAGTCTACTTTCTAGGTCAAGAATGCGCCCGAAACTCCAGATTTGTCGCCCAAGGACTCGAAACTAGCCAAACATCATATTAAGAAATCAATCTATGCTCAAAAGCCCATAATTCTCCTATTTAAATGATCATTTCATCCTAAATTGCAAAATCCCAAAATGCACCCCCGGGCCCACATGCTCGGATTCTGAAAGTATTCAAGGGAAATAATCATCCATAGCCTAAGGATCAATATTATATAGTTTTTGTATGATTCCATAACACATTTCTTGGTAAATTCTCATTTTTATCAAAACCCTAGGTTTTACTCTAATCTCACGATTTCTACTAATTTAATGTGTTAATCTACCTAAGGATTCAAGTATTTAACTCATTTTATGGTAGGAATTACTTACCTTACAATTTCTAGGTTGAATCTCTTCTTTGCAAGCTCTCAAAATCGTCCAAAGTGAAGAAAATGGTTCAAAAAGAGACTAAGTCCTGTTTTTAATCACACTGCCCAGCTGCCCCTTATATGCGAACACGACAGGGGCAGTGCGTTCGCGAAGGCCAAATGGCTAGGCCCCCCTGAGGCCCTTCTATGCGAACGCGGATGGGGTCATGCGAATGCGGAGGCTAGCTGAGCTAGACCTACGCGAACGCAGGGGATGGGTGTGAACGCAGAGAGAAAAAGTTGAGTCGGCCCACTGCCTTACCCTATGCAAACGCATAGGGTAATTTTCACCCCTGCACAACTCCTTCTATGTGAATGCGTGAGTACACCCATGAACGCATAGAAGGAAACTAGACTGAGAAAATCTGGTGTTTGACATTTAGCTCCGAGGGGTCCGAAACTCACCCGAGCCCCTCCGGGACCCCGTCCAAAGGCACTAACAAGTCTGTATTCATGATATGGACTCGCTCAAATTCTCGGAACGTGAAAAACAACAACGAAACTAAGAATCCTACCCCAAAACCAAATTGAATCAAACTTTGAACATCAAGTTCTAGAATTCACTTTCAACACGCCGAACCAACCTATACTACTCGGAATGACACAAACGTTTGCGAGCAAGTCATAATTGACATAACGAAACTATTCCCGATCTCAGAATTCTGTTTGGACCTCGATAACACAAACACGTTCCAAACCTTAATTTGAAGTTAAGGAAATTGTATTTCACTCTTTGGCGCCGAAACGCTCCCGGGTCATCCAAAACCCGTTCCGAACATATGCCCAAGTCCGAAATCATCATACGAACCTACCAGAACCTTCGAATCTCGATTCCGAGGTTGTTTACTAGAAATGTTGACCGAAGTCAAACATGGCTTTTATGGCCAACCTTAAGGAACTAAGTGTTGCAATATCACTCTAAACTCCTCCAAACCTCGAATCAACCATCCCCGAAAGTTATAAATCAGTAACAGAAACTAGGAGAAGTCTCATTTAGGGGCACGGGGCCCTAGAACACAAACGACTGATCGGGTCGTTACACATGCCCACTGGTATATAATAAATAAAGCAGGAGAATAAAACAGTATAATAAGAGACTAGAGTTCAACAAAGAAAAACACAATGAAATAACAGTACAACTCGCGGAAATAAACAACAGGGGATCTCCTAAGATACCGTCTCATAGTCCTAAAAGTAAATATGCAGGGAGAACCCCCGAGGTACCGCCTCGTAGTCCAAAAGTAAATGTGCAGGAAGAACTCCCGAGGTACCGCCTCTTAGTCTCAAAAGTAAATGTGCAGGGGGGATCTCCCAGAATACCATCCTGTAGTCCCAGAAGTAAATATGCAGGGCGATCTCCCGGGATACCGTCCCATAGTACCAAAGTAAATACACCGCGCAGACAATTACAAATGATAGGTACAATAAGAAAATCTACAGTTTAGACTAAGTACAAGTCGAGAAAAAAAGCAGGAATTCACTAAGCATGCTACAAGGAGTTCAATTCAGCAATTAAGACATGTATGCATGTTATTCATGCTAACAAGGTAACTACACATGCTAGTACACTCAATTAAGGTGAAAACAGGTAATTACTTAGTAAAAATCAGGTTTTGCAACAAATAGCCCATGTACGCACTTGTCACCTCGCGTACACGACGCTCACATATAAATATCAGTACCAAATACTAAGGTGATTTCCACCACACAAGGTTAGGACAACCACTTACCTCGAACCAAGCTAAATCAATCGGTAGCAATGCTTTTTCAACGAATATCCGGCTCTGAATGGCCCATATTTAGCAAAATTAATTACATATCATAAATACTTCTATAAGAAACTAATATAATCAATGAAATCTAAGCTAAAGCAAGAAATTAGGAAATTGACCCAAAAAATCTCCCCGGGCCCACGTCTCGAAATCGGGTAAAAGTCACAAAATATGAACACCCATTCACTTACGAGTCCAACCATTTAAAAATTACTCGAATCCGACCTCAAATCTCCTTTCAAAACTCAAAATTTTAGTAGAAAAACTTCTTCCCATTTTTCCTAAATTTTCAACCCCAAATCCGAAATTAAAGATGTAACCAATGATAGATTAGTGGGATATAACCAAAATGGAGAGTAGAATCATTACCCAATCGATGTCTCTAAAAATCCCTCAAAATCTCGTCCAAATTTGAGCTCCCAAACTCAAATTTTGATTTAAAAAAATGGCTAAGCCTCATTTTTTAAATTTTTATATTCTGCCCAGTTGCTCACACTACGCGATCGCGGAACATCTCATGCGATCGCGTAGAAAAAAATTCCAACCGTTAAAAACATGCTACATGAACGCGTCATCTGACACGCGATCGCGAACCACTGGCTGCTCACACCTACACGATCAAGTCCTTCCTCATGCGACCGCGAAGAACAACACGTAAACTCCATTGTTGCTTCACTTTCTCTTCACGAACGCGACCTAGCCCACGCTTTCGCGATGCATATCCTGACCAACTTACGCGACCGTGTCCCCTAACTCGCGAACGCATAGGGTAAAATGCCACTACCCCAAACAAGCTTACGCGATCGTGTCTCCTCTTAAGTGATCGCATAAGAGAAAACCAGCAACTAAAACACCAGCAAATTCTGCAACCTTTCAAGTCCAAAAACTATTCCGTTAACTACCCGAAATCCACCTGAGTCCCCCGGGACCTTAACCAAACATACCAACAAGTCCTAAAACACCATATGAACTTAGTTGAGCCCTTAAATCGCATAAAACAATGCTAAAAGCATGAATCACCTTCCAACTCAAACTTAAAGAACTTGAAACTTCAAATTCCCACAACTGATGGCAAAACCTATCAAATAACGTCCGATTGACCCCATATTTTGCACACAAGTCATATTTAACCCTATAGACCTACTCCAACTTCCGAAATTGGAAACCGACCCCAATATCAAAAAGTCCACTACCGATCAAAATCTCCAAATTTTCAACTTTCGACATTTCAAGCCTAAATGAGCTACAGACCTGTAAAACACAATCTGGACATGCCCCAAGGTCCAAAATCACTCAACGAGCTGACAAAACCGAAGAAACTCTATTTTAGAGTCATCTTCACACAATTACGACTACGGTCAAAATCCTACGACTTAAGCTTCCATTTAGGGACTAAGTGTCCCAAAACACTCTGAAACCACAACAAACACCTCCCGACTAGACACATAAGCAGAAAGAGATATGGGGGAAACAGTAAACAAGGTATCGGGTCTATAACTCTCAAAACATTCGGCCGGGTCGTTACATCCTAACACCTTCTCTTTGGGTAATTTGAGCCCATACCTGATCTTTGGTGGAGTTGACTAGTCAAACAGAGTTATTTGCATAATAGGTGACCTAACGCACCTCAAATCGTTAGTTGTAGACTCTTATCTTTTAACACCCTCCCATTTAAAAGAGTTGTCACACGTCGAAACCCGCTTTCGCGAGAACACGGGGCGCAACATACCTCACAATAACCATCCGCATCCACTACCGAATGCATGAGTTGTATGACAGTACCTACATCTCATCCCTTCATCTCTGTAGACGACCCCAAAATGGCCAACGCATCTGCTTCTACGTGTTCTTCTTTCGGGATGTGGGTGATCGACCACTTCATGAACTGTGTGAGCAAAGTTTGAAATTTTATCACATATTGTTGCATGTGTACCTACTTCGTGTCAAAGATACCATAAACTTGGTTTACCATCAGCTCCAAATCACATTTGATTTCTGTGTTCTCGGAGCCAAGACCCCAAGCCAATTCGAGTTCTGCAATCATTGCCTCATACTCAGCTTTATTGTTAGTCAAAGGAACAATTTTTATGTCCTCCCTCAAGGTTTCTCCCGAAGGTGTTATTAGGACCACTCCAATACTGGACCCTTTCACATTGGAATCTCCATCCGTGAATAGGGTCCAAACTCCTGATCTCGTTTCCGGGACCGAAATTGGCCACGAAGTCGGCTAAAACTTGTGAATTGATTGGAGTCGTGGGCTTTTACTCAATATCAAATTCACTAATTTCGACTGCCCATTTGGCTAGCCGACCTCACAACTCAGGTTTGTGAAGGATATTCCATAAGGGAAAGGTTGTCACCAAAGCTATAGGGTGGCATTGAAAATAAGGCCTAAGCTTTCGAGATGCGACTGCAAGACCTAAGGCCAATTTTTTGAGGTGCGGATAACGTGCTTCCGCTCTCGAAAAAAAAATTCTAACATAATGAGAGACGATTATGTACCTTCTTCCTCCCAGACTAGAGCGTCACTTACCGCTGAGGACTCAATAGATACCATTTCAGGTCTTTTAGGTCCTATTGGCATTCTGGAGTCCATAGAAGTTCTTCTTCTTCTTCAAAAGTGAAAAGAAATGATGAATTTTTTTTCGAAGATGGATAAATGAACCTGCTTAGAGTGACCAGTATTTCGGTTAGCCATTGGACTTATTTCATGCTTATCAGTAGGTCTGGAATGTCCTTGATGGCTTTGTTCTTATCGGTATTGACTTTTCTCTCCATTAGTGACACTAGGAAACCCAAAATTTTACTTGAGCTAACCTGAACGTATGTTTTTCGGGGTTGAGCTTCATGTTGTGCTTCCTTAGGATGTTGAATGTCTCCTGGGGGTGTTTTAAATGGTCACCTGCATTCAAAGACTTGACCAGCATATCATCTATGTATACTTCCATCGTTTTACCTTTTGTTTTTCGAACATCTTGTTCACAAGCCTCTGATAAGTGGCTCCGGCGTTTTTGAGCCCGAAGGGAATCACATTATAATAATATGTGCCAAAGTTCTTATGTACGAAGTTTTTTCCTGTTCCTCGGGGTTCATCTTAATTTTATTGTACGTGGAATAGGCATCAAGGAAACTCATTTACTCGTGTCCAGTCGTGGCGTCGATGATTTGATCGATGTTTGGCAGTGGGAACGAGTCTTTCGGGCATGCCTTATTCAAGTCCTACAATCGACGCACATTACAAATTTATTATTCTTTATTGAAACTACACCTACATTAGCTATCCAGTCGGGATACTTTACCTCTCGGATTAAACCAATGTAAGGTAATCGAGTTACCTCTTCTTTGACAACCTAGGCTATCAGGCACTCTTTCTGCCTTACTGGTGGGATGCTTGGGTCCAGGTTTAGCTTGTGCACGACCACCTCTAGTGGGATACCTGTCATATATGCATGCGAAACAATCAACATTAGTTTTAAGAAATTCAATAAATCTTGACCCGAGCTCGGGGTTTAGTCCTGTTCCCTCATGAAATTTCCTTTCCAGAAATTTTTCGAACAAAGCCACTTGTTCGAGTCTTCTTCCGTGGATTTGGTCGCGTCCATTTCTTCCGGTACCTAAAAATATCTTGGTACCTGGTAGGATTCCGAAGACTCCACCCCTTTTTCATCTTCATTCAGTTCGGGAGCAGGTGTCGGTTCTTGTAATTTTTATGCATTCAGTTCCTTCCCTTTACTGCTGGAAATCGATACCACGCCCATTTACCTTGCTGCCAGTTGACCCTCTCTTATTTGTTTAATTCCCTCTACAGTCAGGAACTTCATGATTTGGTGATATGTTGATGGCACAACTTTCATCTCATGTAACCATGGTCTGCCGAGAATTATGTTGTAGTCTATGTCGTTGCCCACCACTTCAAATAAGGTGGTGTTCGTGACCCCTTCCGCATTCGTGGGCAGAAAGATCTCCCTCTGGTTATCACACTTGCTAAGTTGAACCCGGTGATGAGCTTTGTTGCCAGAATGATGCTTCCGGTTAGCTTGGTTTGTTCTAGAACTCTCTATTTAATGATGTTGGCTGAAATAGACGAGCATTGTTGGAAGCACCTGACAACGCATGCTTTATTTCCGTCATGGCCTGGTCTTGCCTTGAGAGATGGCCCATGATGGCCTTTTGCTACTCCCTCAAGATCTTCATTGTTTCCGCAATATGCTCGTCCTCAGCGTCATTAAGAGTTGTCTCCCATACATATCGGGGATAACACCCCCATGGATCGGAGTTGCTACGTCCTCCTCATTGCGGGTGTCAGTGAACGAATACTCATGTTGAGGCAGATTGTCTTGCGCCTCAACATTATGTGTGATGTTGACATCGTTAGCTGCAATTTTTCTTCAATTTTTTTCTATGATACAAAGAATTAGACAAGTTAGTAATAGATGCTAGGATCAACTCAATTAGATGGGTGGCCTAAACTATTTAGCCGTAAAACAGTATAGCTGAATCTGTTGCATGATTTATAGACAAACGAACTGATTTGATCCACATAATAATAAATAAATAAAATAAAATATAAGACTTAACACTTAAATCGATATAAATAGAAGATAGCCTGATTCAGGGAGCATGGCTTTCGAAGATAACAATGTTAGACAAAATATAAAGTATATTTAGCTTGGGAATAATGTGTAGTATAAGTTTGTCAGAGACTTCGTTTGTTATCATGGTTGTTGAAGCCACTATTTATAGCTATATCTACGGAACAAAATCCTAGGATCAAGCCCCTCTTACAATAAAGGACCCCATTGATAAATATGTAACGGCAGGGCATGATTGCCAAAATTCTCTACAACGGACGCATATTTAAAACTGGGGTATATTTTTTATTAAATGACATCCTGTAACGACACGGTCGTTCGTTATGAGAGTTATAGTCTTTTTCTCCCATTTTTGCTTCTTTGTGTGTTGTTCAGCTGTGTTGAGTTGTACCGAGTTGGTAGGTTTGGGTTCGGAATAAGTTTGGAATGAAATGAGACACTTGGTCTATTAGTTAGAAAGTTAAGTTAGAAAAGTCAACCGGAAGTTTACTTATGAGTAAACGAATTCGGATTTGAATTTTAATGATTCGGTTAGCTACGTTGGGTGATTTTAAACTTAGGAGTGTGTCGGAAATGTAATTTGGAGGTCCGTGGTAGAATTAAGCTTGAATTGGCGAAAGTTAGAAATTTGGCGATTTTGGTCGGCATTGGAAAATTAGGTATCGGGGTCGGAATGGAATTTCGGAAGTTGGAGTAGGTTCGTAGTGTCATTTTCAATGTGTGCGCAAAATTTGAGATCATTCGGACATGGTTTGATAGGTTTCGGCGTCGTTGGTGAAATTTGGAAGTTTAGAAGTTCTTAGGCTTGAATTCGAGGTTGAATTGGTGTTTTGGTGTTGTTTTGAGTGTTACAAAAGGTTTGACTAAGTTTGGGGTAGTGATATATGACTTGTTTGAATTATTGGTTGAGGTCCCGAGGGGTTTGGGATGATTTCGGATGACTAACTGGAAGTTTGCAAGTTGGAAATTGCAGCTGGTGCTCCTGTTCTGGTGTGGCCGCACATGCGGAGTGGCGACCGCAGGTGCGATGAGCGCAGAAGCGAGAAGGGGCCGCAGAAGCGGCTGTGCGCACAGGAGCGGAATGCTTGACCGCATCTGCGGAACCGCAGGTGCGAGGGTTCGAGCGCAGATGCGAAAGCTCGTGGGTAAGTGAAATCTGCACCTGCGATGGGATTTCCACAAGTGCGGCACAACAGATGCGCGTAAGGGGTCCGCAAGTGCGGAATCCCTGGAAGAAACCTATAAATATAATACCTCGTGAATTTTTCCTTTTTTCCATCATTGTTGAACGGGGTTTTGAGATAGGGTAGTGTTCACGTCCCACCAACACTACTATATAAGTAGGCAGGCACGGGTCGTGTAGCTTTTACCCGAGAAGGTCGGGATCGAATCCACAGAGAGTCTTTATATGGGAGTGAGTGTCTAAGTGAGATAAAAGGGAAGAGTGTTACTAATTACACTTCTAAACATGTTGGGTTGAATTATACTAAGATTAGTTCTAAGAATTTTGTACTAACTAATAATTGCGATGTTTTTGTTGGTGTTTTCTTATATTGATAAAGGCACTAGGGTCGTGACCTTTGCCTAGGTGGATATGCGACGGGTTTCAAGTCTAAGGTCGGGGAATACACTAGGGATACAGCTATAGCCAATGCATTCAGGTGCCCAATCTATACCTCTCGGTAGTTTGAGTGGCATTACCCAAATTGACTCTCTCGAGACCAATTGGGTGTCAATTAAGCAAGCAAGTAAGGCTTAGGTAGGGTATTACTCTCTCGAGGTTTAAACCGTTAATTAGCGCTCAAGTAGGGATTTACCATTTCTGAACTCAACCCAATTGATTGGGACTACCAATCTATTGATAATGCCCTAATTTCCTATTAGGCTAATTTTCTAGACTCAAGTCCTCTTTCACAAGAAAGACCCAAATCATGAAAGGGCTAATTAGTGTTTGCAACCACCAATTATAGCAATAACAACACTAAATTAGCCTAAATAGCCAACACCCACTAATTTCCCAACCTTAATTTAACAAACCCATTACATACCCACACTAGGGTTGAGCCACAACCCTAGCTAATGGGTCTAGCTACTCATAATCAAAGTAGAAACCAATGATAGAGAAGAAGAACAACCCATTAATCTATAATTAACAATGAAAATTGAAATTCCAATGTTAAAATAGCAAGAACAAAGCTAAAAATGCAAAATCCCTAGGCACAAGAATGAGTTTTAGCTCTGAAAATTCCCAGATGTCTTAAAAATTACAAAATAGTCTATTTATACTCGGCCAAATTTTTGGACAAAATTGTCCTTGAGGATCTACCGCGGACCGCGAAAACACGACCGCGGTCCGCGAAACTTGACTGGGCTTTGAATTGTAGCTTGCTGAATCTGAACCACCGCGGACCGCGAAGATAAGACCGCGTCCACGGTGGATTTTGCTTTGGGAATGGTTCTCTGAGCCTGATCTTCGTGGACCGTGAAAATGCGACCGCGGCCGCGAAGAGGCCTTGCCTTGAATACTGGTTCTCAGATGTTGATCTGCGCGGACCGCGAAACTGCGACCGCGGCCGCGAAGAGGTCTTGCCTTGAATGCTGGTTCTCAGAAGTTGATCTTCGCGGACCGCGAAAACATGATCGCGGCCGCGAAGACTCATTGCCTGATAACTTTTCTTGTCCTTGATTCTTGTGCCGGATTCACTCCTGTTTTGAGCATGTTTTGGTCTGCATGTCCTCATTTCTGGTTCAATTCTGCAACAAGTACAATGTGTAAGCTCACGGGGCTATTTTGTGTACAATTATATCCAAAACTAAGGTAAAGAGGAACGAAAAACGAGGCAAAAATCCAAGTTATCAACTCCCCCAAACTTAAGATCTTGCTTGTCCTCAAGCAAACAAAATAAGCCCCACCCATGAGATAGACTTCTCGAAAATCTGGATGTCCTAATGGTGACCTCAACTAGCATCAATTTAGACTAACCATAGCCCTTAATACACATGCATCATTGACATTGTTTGAATCTTTTAAAACCATAGTTTCAAGTGTGATACAAGAGCATCAAGAGTTGTTCCAAATCATCAGTGCGACTCTAACTACCACCTTGGTCAGTGTGAATCCCAGAATCTTATTCCTCGACTCTCCCAAAACACCTCACTTTGAGAATAATAACACTCAGAACAAGGAATATAGGGCATCGCTCATCTCTCATCAAAGAAAAAGTGCCAAGACCGGCTCAAAGTACCATAGGCTTGACCTTTGTGTAAATCACCACTAATGTAGGTTTCACTCGACTTGAGATCATACAGGACTTTTTGTGGAATCATCATGAAGGATTTTGGTCAAGTGTAGGAAGTATTTGGTCAAAGTGAGTTCTATCTTTCCTTAGGCACTTCATTTTCATTTTATTTTTTTTTACTCACATTTCCTTGTTTTTTTTTGCATCATTTTATCCTTTTCAGGGTTGGAGAGACACACTGTCAAACCTTTTGTTCATTTTAGGCACTTTACTTTCCTTTCATACATTCCAAACCCCTTACACTTCTTCTTCCTCAATTCCCTTTTTATTTCTTTTTGTTCTTCAAGCTTTTCTTTTTTCTCTTCTTTTTGTGCCTTCTTTTTCACTTAATTGCATCCCTCGTCTCTCCCCCAAACTTATGATTTTTTCCTAGCGCCAAGGAAATATCGAGTTCCAAGAGAGGGTAAAAGAATGGTTGAAGGCTTGTAGCTTGGTTATTGAAAGAAGGGTTTAAGTCTCAAATGGGTTGACTAGGGAACATGTCTTTTGGAAGGCCATGGAAGTGTTCAGTTTTGTTCAAGTAAAGGGAAGCCTATAGTCACTTCTCAAGTCAAGTTATACCTAGAATTTTGCCTAGACAACACTCAGGGCAAGTTCTAGACTTGTGGCACGGAACTTAGACTTGCAATTCGAATTCCTCACCACTCAATGCTAGGGGTTTGCCATAGAAACCGAGTCGAGGTCCCACTACGACCATGGTCGTGTTTTGAGTAACAAAAATGGTCCCGAAGAACCACCCGATGAATACCGATCAACACAAGAGTCTCAAGATCGCCACCATCACCCTCCTAAACACAACGATTTGTCTTTGACCATGGGATCAAAGGCAACTGTGTTAGGACCAAGTGAAGCTTTTCTTGAGGCACCGTTATTCATTAACTAGAAAAAGGGGGGGGGGAAGAAAAACCAAAAACAAAAACAAAGAGAAGGGAAAAAAACAGATTCAACCCTTAAGAAGGTTGTCACACCATCTATCCTTGGGAAGAGCCACCTGGTTCACACAAATTCACCTTTGGAAAGAACTGTGGCGTTAAGAAAACCAAAGGTTTATTGCCTGCGCGAAAACTAAACAAGAAGCTATAAAAGAAAAATAAGAAGCGATAAAATAAAAAGTGCGTAAAGTAAAGTGTATGGGACAGAATGAATATGTACATGAGGGGAATTTAGACGAATATACATAGGGGATGAATATTTACAATGGATAATTAACGTATACATACCAAAAATAGAAAATTCTACAATACCAAAATGGAAATAAAGTAAAGAAAACAAAGAAAAATATTGTCATAATTATACAACCCATGATATCAAATGCCTAACAAGGCCACTCCCCCAACTAAGATATAGCACTGTCCTCAATGCTACATATCAAATATAGAACCTCAAAAATAATGGGAGAGAGAGAGAGGAGAGAAAACTCCCCATTGGCCCTCGGCCTACTGTGGTCCATGTTGCTGCTGCTGAATCTGTGAAGAGGTAGGGTCTGATGGTGGTTGAGACAATGGAGGTGCCGGGTCTGCTACTGTTGCCTGAGGCTGGGCCTGTGGAAGGATTGGTTCAGTTTCTACCTGAGAGTGAGCTCCTGTTGTCTGGGCCTCCTAGCTCTGAGTGGAAGGCTCTGCCAATACAAGCTTGATGCCCTGAGGATGGGGCATCAGCTTCTTCTTCTTCAGAGGCCTAATCGGATCCTCCTCGGGCACTGACTGTTGTTGCTGCTGTAAATGCTGATGTGACTGTTGCGGCGGCTCAGCGGGATCTGCTAGCAACATCTCCAAGGGTATCTAATCCCCCTTAAGAGTATCCACCTCCTTTCTCAGCTTTGCTACTTCCTCCTTCGATGCCCGAGTCTTTCTCAGTTTCTTTGTCTCTTTGGCCAATTGTGTTAGTGCTCTCTCATGGGCACCAACTGCTTCCAAGATCTTCTTCTGGTTGGCCAAAATCTACTTTAGGGCGTCCTCAACGGATTGTGGGACCTGCGGTGGGGGAGGAGTAGCTGGGGCTGCCACAGTTGTAGAAATTGCAGTCAGCTTTGTTAATGTTGACTGCATCCAAGTAGTGAGGCTGGTGAGAGTCTGGTTCAGCATGTGAGCAGTTATGGGGTAGGCTCTGGTGGAGGGGATGTCTATGCCAGAAGAGGAGGAGGGGCCTGGAACTCCTTCAGGAATGGATGGCTGGGGAAGTGAAGATGCCTCAACCACCACTGGCTCATCAGACTGGCCAGTGGAAGCAACTGACTTACCCTTTGACTTCTTCTTCGGGTTGTCATCATCTTTAAGATCATACCAAGAGAAGGGCTTGATGGGCTTTACTTTGTTGTCAAACCTCTTCTTGGTTACCCCCTGATCTTCACAGTAAAGAGTCAAATAATGAGGGAAGGGGTAAGAAGTATCACATGTGCTGACAAGCCGGCTAATCACCTCTGACATCACATTCCCCACATTGATGGGGTATCCAGCCATGATAGATGCCACTAGTACAGCCCGACTGAGGGGGAGCGTCTGATCATGATGTGTCGGGTCAAGTCTGCTGCAGACAAATGTCTCCCACCCTTTGGCTTCAAAATTAAGGGACTTCCTGGTGATGGGCTTCCCAGCAGTCAGCCACTCTGGAGTCTCCCCGGGCCTAGCCAAATGCAAAGCTAACCAATTTCTAGCAGCATCTTTTTCAGCCAACCGCTCTCGATACAAGTGATCATCAACATCATCCATCTCCAAGTATTCATTTATTGACTTTCCATCGAAGGGCACTGTGAGATTTCTGACCTGAGATGCCTTTGAGTCCTTTTCGAAAAATAGGAGATTAGTGTAGAACTTTTTCACTATGTGTTCATTAGCATCAGGAAGATATTCATTGAAGTAAGTCCACCCTCGTCGGTCCCGGAACTGTTGTTTCATTTGGGTTGTAAGTCGCCAACTCCTTAACAGAAAAAGTCCGCTCTGAAATGATTGAGCGTGAAGTCCAGAAATCCTTGAACCTGTGAAATGTTGATTCACTAACAAATCTATCCTGCCATGCATCCGGATTGCGAGTCCACTCAACCCCCTCAACCACCTGTGGTTCACCCTCATTGTCATTACTAGAGTCCTCATCAGATAAGGACGTTGTCGGGGAGGTGGTGTCTGTGTGACCGGCCTCATGGTCTGAGCTCTCAGATGACTCAGCATGTGCAGATTCTTGCTCCGGTACTTGGGCTGGTTCTTGGGCAGGTGGAGAATCATCCGAAGGTTCATTGGTTAATCTGAATGTAGAGGAGTCGTTCTCTACATACTCCGGGATGGACTCAGAAGAGGGCTCTGAAGGAACATAGTCACTATCAGAGTGAGAAGCCGCTTTGTCAGCCTTCCGGATAATTTTCCTTGTCTACTTAATAGATTCCCGGACTTGAGGAGTTAGCTTCCTCATTGTCTTTCCTTTCCCTCGGGATGACTTTTCTCCACCTTTTGGTTTACGACCTCCGCCGTGTGATTGAACCATTTTCTGCAAACAAACACAAGTAGATATGGTTAGTATCCAAAATAATGTAGCACAGTCTAATATATTGAATATTGAAGAACAACTGTGCTGCTGAAGGACAACCGCAGACCGCAAAAAGTCGATTGCGGACCGCGGTGGTTGACCCAAGGGAAAAACATCTCTCTGAATCTTCACTCCGCGGACCGCGAAAAGGCAACCGTGGCCGCGAAGCTTGAGGTTCAGAGAGGTAGCATGCAGAACAAAAGGGACCGCGGGCCGCGAAAAGTCGATCGCGGTCCGCGAAAACTGATACCTGGATTACAATATGAAGGACTGCGGTCTGCGAAAACTGATACCTGGATTGCAATATAAAGGACCGCGGTCCGCGAAAAGGGACCGTGGACCGCAAAGATGACTGAGACTTAGGGCTTCCAGATTATACTGTTTTATGCTCAATTATTGACCCCTACATATTTAATCAGTGTAATTGAATACCAAGGGCCTAAAATGAACATTTGTGGACTAACCCTAGCATTTTGAAAGCCTAAAAGTGATAAAAACTATGAGAAGAAGAGAAGAAGAGAAGAAGTTACCAATTAATGAAGAAACTAAGAAAATTAAGAATTTAACTAATCACAAATTCACTTACTAGATGCTTGGATGAAGTGTTGGATGAATGCAATGAAGTTCAGGTGAGGTAGGATGAAGATACAGTTCACAGATTCTCTGGGTAGTTCAAGTGCGTAAAGTAAGAAATGAAGCCTTAATAGTCTATTTATAGAAAACAGAGGGGGCCCAACTTACCCACCGCGGACCGTGAAAAATCGACCGCGGTCCGCGGTCACTGAAATGACCTGGGCCTGCAGCAAATGGACTTCGAGAATCGCAAAAAAGGGACCGTGGCCGCGAAGCAATGTTCATAGAGGCCATATTTCGACACTTAGTCAAATTTTTGAGTACTTGGACTTCGCGGTCCGCAAAAAATCAACCGCGGCCGCGAAGCAAACTTTAGAGAAGCCTCTTTTTGACACTTAGAAAAATTTTGGACCAGTTGGGCTTCGCGGACCGCGATAAATCAACCGCGGCCGTGAGGAAAACTTTAGAGAGTTGTATGTTTGACACTTAGTCAAATTTTTGCACCAAAAGAGCTTCGCGGACCGCGAAAAATCCACCGCGGCCGCGAAGCAAACTTCAGAGAGTACCCTATTCCATACTTAGCCAAATTTCCTATGTCAAAATCAACCTACACATCCAACAACCAGTTAGTGTAACAGTGAAACCTATTCTAACAAGAAAAATAAATAAAAATGAAAGCAAAGACACTTGGGTTGCCTCCCAAGAAGCGCTTGGTTTAACGTCGCGGCACGACGTATGATACCACAATCATTTCAAATGAAGGAGGGCCACCACTTGGCTATCATCGATTTTTCCAAGATAATGCTTTACCCGATGACCGTTGACTCTGAATACTTCAACACTCTTGTTCTTAAGATCGAGAGACCCAAATGGAGTAACACATACTACTTCAAACGGCCCGCTCCACTTGGACTTGAGCTTTCCCAGGAATAATCTCAACCGGGAGTTGAACAATAATACCAGGTCACCGACCTTGAACTCTCTACCTCGAGTATATTTGTCATGTAAGTACTTCATCTTGTCCTTATACAAGGACGAGCTTGAGTAGGCATGGAATCTAAACTCATCTAACTCGTTCAATTGTTCCACTCTGAGGTTTGCAGCAACATCCCATTGCAAGTTCAATTTCCTCAAGGCCCACATAGCCTTGTGTTCCAATTCTACGGGAAGGTGGCAAGATTTTCCGAAGACCAAACGATATGGGGACATCCAAATTGGTGTCTTGTAAGCAGTTCGGTAAGCACAAAGAGCATCATCTAGTTTCTTGGCCCAGTCGGTTCTATTGGCATTGACCGTCTTGGAAAGAATACTCTTTATCTCCCTGTTAGACACTTCAACTTGGCCACTAGCTTGAGGGTGGTACGGGGTGGTGACTTTATGATTGACCCCATACTTAGAAAGTAAGGAGTCGAAAGCTTTGTTGCAAAAATGTGACCCCCCGTCACTGATAATAGCCCGCGGAGTACCAAACCTAGTAAAGATGTTCTTTTTGAGAAAGGCTATCACACTCCGCGCTTCATTATTTGGCAAGGCCGCGACTTCCACCCACTTTGACACATAATCAACCGCAACCAATATATACGTATTTCCACATGAACTCACGAAAGGCCCCATGAAGTCGATGCCCCAAACATCAAAGATGTCTACCTCAAGAATAGAATTCAAAGGCATATCGTCCTTTTTGGAAATTCCCCCAACTCATTGGCATTCATCACATCTCTTGACTAGTTCACTAGCATCCTTATACAAGGTGGGCCAAAAGAACCCACAACTAAGCACTTTAGAAGCCGTTCTCGCCCCTCCGTGATGACCACAATACGGTGAGGAGTGGAAAGACTCAAGGATAGCTAGTTTCTCTTCTTCCATAACACATCTCCGAATCACCCCGTCGGTAAAAATCGTGAAAAGATAAGGCTCGTCCCAATAAAAATCCAAGCTGTCCCTTCTAAGCTTTTTCCTTTGGTTGGAAAAGAGCTCACAAGGGACAACTCCGGTGACGAGGTAATTGGCAATATCCGCGAACCAGGGCATTTCTTTCATTGACATTGCAAGTAGTTTCTCATCCGGAAAACTGTCATTGATCTCAAGTTCGTCACAAGGACGTCCTTGCTCCTCCAACCGGGACAAATGATCAGCAACTTGATTTTCACTCCCCTTTCGGTCCACGATCTCCAAATCAAATTCTTGTAATAACAAAACCCATTTCATTAGCCTTGCCTTGGAATCCTTCTTTGTCATAAGATAACGGAGTGCAGCATGGTCGGTATGGACTACGACCTTGGCACCCATCAAATAAGGCCGAAACTTCTCCATGGCGAAGACTATAGCTAGAAGCTCCTTCTCTATGACTGTGTAGTTCATTTGAGCATAATTCATTGTCTTGCTGGCATAGTAAATTGGATGAAAAATTCACCCTTTGTCCCAGAACAGCCCCCACAGCAACATCGCTTGAATCACACATGAGTTCAAATGGTGCATTCCAATCTAGCACCGTGATGATGGGAGTAGTAGTGAGCTTGTGTTTTAAGAGTTCAAACACATGCATACAATGCTCATCAAAATTGAATTTAGCATCTTTCTCAAGCAACTTGCATAATGGATTCACCACCTTAGAGAAGTCTTTGATAAAGCGCCGGTAAAAACCCGCATGGCCAAGGAAACTCCGGAATCTTCTCACTGAAGTAGGTGGTGGCAACCTTGAAATAACCTCTATCTTTGCTTTGTCGACCTCAATGCCATTTCTTGAAATCTTATGGACCAACACGATTCCCTCTTCCACCATAAAGTGGCATTTTTCCCAATTCAAGACCAAATTCGTTTCTTCACACCGAGCAAGGACTCTATCAAGATTACCAAAGCATTCATCGAAAGAATCCCCGACGACACTAAAGTCGTCCATAAACACTTCAAGAAAGTCCTCCACCATGTCGGTGAAGATTTCCATCAAACATCTTTGGAAAGTGGTTGGGGTGTTGCACATCCCGAATGGCATACGAGCAAAGGCAAAAGTGCCATATGGGCAAGTAAAAGTAGTCTTCTCTTGATCCTCCGGGGCGATAAAATTTTGATTATATCCAGAATACCCGTCGAGAAAACAATAGAAGGCCCGGCCCGCAAGCCTATCCAACATTTGATCAAGGAATGGTAAAGGAAAATGATCTTTCCGGGTTACTTTGTTGAGTTTGCGATAATCCATGCAAACCCTCCATCCGGTGATTGTTCTAGTAGGAATGAGCTCATCTTTGTCGTTCTTGACCACCGTCATACCACCCTTTTTCGGGACGCATTGGACCGGGGAAATCCAAGTGCTGTCCGAAATCGGGTAGACAACACCCGCATCTAGCCATTTGATGATATCCTTTTTTACCACCTCTTGCATAGCTTCATTCAATCTTCGTTGATGTTCCACGGAGGTTTTGGCACCATCCTCCAATATAATCTTGTGCATGCAAAAGGCGGGGCTAATACCCCGAATATCCGCCAAGGTCCACCGGATCGCTTTCTTCCTCNTCATCTACCACTGAGTCCTCGTGATTCGACAAGGCCAACTCCATAGGGTCATCCAAATTGATCATCGCACTGGCATCATCAATAATAACCTCAGAAATGAGGTCCATAAAAGAGCACACTTCAGTGTTGTTGGGCTGTCTCATGGATTTGCAAACATGGAAGACCACTTTTTCATCACCCCATCTGAATGTGAGTTCTCCCGCTTCAACATCTACCAAGGCCTTACCCGTAGCAAGGAAAGGTCGCCCCAAGATTATGGGAACTTCAAAATCGACCTCACAGTCGAGGATCACAAAATCGCTTGTCCACTCTTACCAATACATCATCAATGATACCTAGGGGCCTCTTCATTGATCTATCCGCCATTTGCAAGCGCATAGAGGTCGCCCTAGGTTTTCCAATACCCAAGGTTTTGAACACAGAATAAGGCATCAAATTTATGCTTGCCCCAAGATCACATAGGGCTTTTACAAAGTTGGCACTACCAATCGTGCAAGGAATAGTGAAGGCACCCGGGTCTTCAGGTTTCGGCGCCATGGAGTGAACAATAGCACTCACTTGGTGAGTCATTTTGATGGTCTCACACTCCATGGACCGCTTTTTTGTCACTAAGTCCTTCATGAACTTAGCGTAACCCGGAATTTTCTTCAAAGCCTCCACCAATGGAACATTTATGGTAAGACTTTTCATCATATCAAAGAACTTTTTAAACTGGGTTTCTTGTTTTTGTTTTGCTAATCTCTGAGGATAGGGAGGAGGTGTCCTAGGCAAAGGTGCCTTGGGGGCCACCGGTTCCGGCATGTCAATTATGTGTTCCTTAGATGGGTTCACATTTTTTTCCAAGTCCTCCCCATTGTCATGAATGTCAATTCTTACTTCACCTTCTCTAGGCTCATCTGTCACTTGTTCCACATCAACCGGTGATTCTTCTTGAAGCCTGTCTTCATCATCAACAATAATCTTCTTTTCCCCCGAAGTACTCGCTACACCACCTTTTCCACTCATTGTAGTCACCGCCATGGTGTGACCGGTATTATTATTATTCCCACCCTTGGGGTTCACCACTGTATCACTCGGTAGTGCACCCTTCGGGCGTGTGTTTAAGGCATGTGAAATTTGGCCCATTTGCACTTCGAGATTCCGGATAGAAGTATTGTGGGAGGCCAACTGAGCTTCTGAGTCTGTATTATTTTCCATCATCTGTTTGAACATGCTCTCTATTCTACCCATGTCGGAGCTTGAAGAACTTTGACCCTGAGATTGATATGGAGGAGGGTTGCTTGGTTGTTGGTACATCGGGGGCCTTTGAAATCCCGACCCCTGACTACCCTCACCTACCCAATTGTTGTTGTTATTTCTTCCACTCCAACTCTCCTCGTTGTTGTTCCCCCATTGCCTATCATTATTGTTGTTCCATTGACGATCACCACTATTGCCCCAATTTCTAGAATTGTTGTTATTCCAGTTTCGTTGCGTTTGATTACCCCAGCTTTGACTATTACCCTGATTTCTCCAACCTTGGTTGTTGCCTTGACTATTACCATGCCCTTGATAATTGTTGGCATACATGACGTCTTCATCTTGGTCATCAAAATCCTCATCTTGGTCATGACCACTCGGCCCTTGATCACCTTGATCTCCACGGCTTTGCCTAGCATTCCCCCGGGGTCTCCTTTGCACATTAACTCCTTCCATAGCATTCACTTGCTTCGGCCCTTGCAATTGTTGGAGTTGGGCCTTAGCAAGTTGGTTCATGGTTGTTGTAAGCTCGACAATTGCTTGCCCTTGTTCCTAGAGTTCCTTGTGGAGGTTATTTATACCGGTTTCCCCTTGAGGCACATTCGCCCTACTTTGCCATACCGAAGAAGTGTCGGCCAGTTCATCAAGAATGTCACATGCCTCCGGGTAGGTAAGCTTCATAAAATTACCCTCGGCCAATTGGTTTACCACACACTGATTCACCATATTGATTCCTCGGTAGAAGGTTTGTTGTATCATAGCCTAGGTCATGTCATTATTCGGACACTCCTTGACCATGGTCCAATAACGCTCCCAAATTTCATGTAATGGCTCATTTGGCTCTTGTTTGAATGCCAAAATCTCATCACGAAGAGCTGCCATGTGGCTTAGAGAAAAGAACTTGGCAATAAACTTATCCGAGAGCTCATCCCAAGTAGATATAGAGTGGTTTGGGAGATGCTCCAACCAATCCAATGCCTTTCCTCGAAGTGAAAAGGGGAACAATCGGAGTCTAAGAGCATCCTCCGACACGTTGGTTTGCTTACTCCCCCAACAAGTATCAACGAAGCCCTTGAGGTGCTTGTAGACATTCTGATGTGCAGCTCCGATGAAATACCCTCTTTGTTCAAGGAGAGTGAGCATGACATTGGTAATTTGAAAGTTCCCCGCCCGAATTCTCGACGGGACTATGGCACTAGCGTACCCCTCATTTGGTAGGACCTGAGGGGCAACTCTAGGATGTGGAGGTGACGGAGGGTCTGGGATATCATCTTGGTTGTTGTCCTGTCGGCCCCTTCTTTGAGGAGAAGATTGATTAATTTCCTCCTCTTGGTCATCAAATACCCCCTCCACCGGGATCATGTTGCCCAGTGGATCAGTCATATTACCTGAATAGTATCAAACAAAAGAGTCAAAAACAGAAGGAAATAGAAACACACTACGCTTCTAGTCACTAAGATAGTCACACCGTTAGAGTCCCCGAAAGCGGCGCCAAAAAGTGTTCACGTCCCACCAACACTACTATATAAGTAGGCAGGCACGGGTTGTGTAGCTTTTACCCGAGAAGGTCGGGATCGAATCCACAGAGAGTCTTTATATGGGAGTGAGTGTCTAAGTGAGCTAAAAGGGAAGAGTGTTACTAATTACACCTCTAAACATATTGGGTCGAATTATACTAAGATTAGTTTTAAGGATTTTGTACTAACTAATAATTGCGATGTTTTTGTTGGTATTTTCTTATATTGATAAAGGCACTAGGGTCGTGACCTTTGCCTAGGTGGATATGCAACGGGTTTCAAGTCTAAGATTGGGGAATTCACTAGGGATACAGCTATAGCCAATGCATTC
Source organism: Nicotiana undulata (assembly GCA_005239495.1). Taxonomy (NCBI): domain Eukaryota; kingdom Viridiplantae; phylum Streptophyta; class Magnoliopsida; order Solanales; family Solanaceae; genus Nicotiana; species Nicotiana undulata. The sequence continues at coordinate 25,892 of ML246675.1, forward strand.
AGGTGCCCACTCTATACCTCTCGGTAGTTTGAGTGGCATTACCCAAATTGACTCTATCGAGACCAGTTGGGTGTCAATTAAGCAAGCAAGTAAGGCTTAGGTAGGGTATTACTCTCTTGAGGTTTAACCTGTTAATTAGGGATCAAGTAGGGATTTACCATTTCTGGGCTCAACCCAATTGATTGGGACTACCAATCTATTGATAATGCCCTAATTTCCTATTAGGCTAATTTCTAGACTCAAGTCCTCTTTCTCAAGAAAGACCCAAGTCATGAAAGGGCTAATTAGTGTTTGCAACCACCAATTATAGAAATAACAACACCAAATTAGCCTAAATATCCAACACCCACTAATTTCCCAACCTTAATTTAACAAACCCATTACATACCCACACTAGGGTTGAGCCACAACCCTAGCTAATGGGTCTAGCTACTCATAATCAAAGTAGAAACCAATGATAGAGAAGAAGAAGAACCCATTAATCTATAATTAACAATGAAAATTGAAATTCCAATGTTAAAATAGCAAGAACAAAGCTAAAAATGCAAAAACCCTAGGCACAAGAACGAGTTTTAGCTCTGAAAATTCCCAAATGTCTTAAAAATTACAAAATAGTATATTTATACTCGGCCAAATTTTCGGACAAAATTGTCCTAAGGATCCACCGCGGACCGCGAAAACACGACAGCGGTCCGCGAAACTTGGCTGGGCTTTAAATTGTAGCTTGCTAAATCTGAACCACCGCGAACCGCGAAGATAGGACCGCGGCCGCGGTGGATTTTGCTTTGGGAATGGTTCTCTGAACCTTATCTTCGCGGACCGCGAAAATGCGATCGCGGTCGCGAAGAGGCCTTGCCTTGAATACTGGTTCTCAGATGTTGATCTTCGCGGACCGCAAAACTGCGACCGCTGCCGCGAAGAGGTCTTGCCTTGAATGCTGGTTCTCAGAAGTTGATCTTCGCGGACCGCGAAAACATGACCACGAACGCGAAGACTCATTGCCTGATAACTTTTCTTGTCCTTGATTCTTGTGCCGGATTCACTCCTGTTTTGAGCATGGTTTGGACTGCATGTCCTCATTTCTGGTTCAATCCTTCAACAAGTATAATGTGTAAGCTCACAGGGCTATTTTGTGTATAATTATATCCAAAACTAAGGTAAAGAGGAACGGAAAACGAGGCAAAAATCCAAGTTATCAGGTAGTGGTTTTCAAGGGAGAATCAAGAGGCATCACTTAGGTAAGTCGTTTGGGTTTATTTACGCGCGTTTATGATGTTATTCCGTTGATTAGCCATGAAATTAGTAGGGGTTAGGGTGAAATTGAGGGAGTTAGGGTTTGAGCTTTGGAGATTTTTAAACAAGGATTTGAGGGATGAACGGAGTCCGGTTTTGACGAATTTTATATGGTTAGACTCGGGAGAGGATGAGGGTTTTGATTCTGCCATTTTGACTAGTTTTGGGATGTGGAACCGGGGTCCGGGTTTTGGCCGATTTTGAATTTTTGGCATATTTTGTAGTTTTTATTGTGGAATTCGATTCTTTAGCACATGTTGATGGTATTAATCTGATTATGGTTAGATTTGAAGATTTTGGAGACCGAGTCCAGAGACGAAGGCATTCCGGAGTAGGATTTTATGTTATTGAGATAAGTAATAGTTTTAACTCTGGCTTTGAGGGTATAAACCCGAAGAATTTGATATCATGTGACTGCTTGGAGGTGATACCCACGCTAGGTGATGGGTGTGTGGGTGCGCACTGCGAGGGACTAAGACTTGGTCCGTCCCGTGAGGCTTGAGGCCTAATAGCCATTATCTAAGTTTATCTATTTACTTGTTGTTGAACTTGTCTGTCTTCATGTTAGAGTTCATGCTTAGGCTTTATTCATGCTCACATTATTTTGCACTCAGTCATAGAAATTATTGTATATGTTTACCTCACTCTCTATTATTTTTTTGTTGTGTTGTGATACTTGATGTGGGTTGTGTTCCTTAATTGTTGACGATGGTGAGGCTAGAAATTTCATGACTGAGTGAGGCTGAGGGCCTGTTGTGAGGTATTTGATATGATAAGGTATTGATACCATAGCGCGTGAGTTGTCCGTGTAGCACGTGGGTTGACTGTGCGGATCCAGGTATTGATACCATAGCGCGTGAGTTGACCGTGAGGATTAGGTATTGATATTATGGCACGTGAGTTGTCCGTGCAGCACGTGATTTATCCGTGCTTAGAGCTTGGGCTTTGGGAGCCCCTCCGAAGTCTGTACAAACCCCCAGTGAGCGCAGGTACCTATTGAGTGTTGAGTGTTGAGTGCCGAGTGCCGAGTGATGAGTGATGGAGTGACATTGCTATGAGAATTTCATTACTTTGGTGTTGCTGCATTTTTAGACCTGTTATTTTCTTTGTAGCATTTATTGAGTTGATGGAATTTACCTATTTATTTCTGTTTAATTTTAAATTGTGATAAAGCTATAATTGGACTGTTTCACTTAGCTCGTCATTACTACTCAGTTCCTTAGTTATTTTTGTTACTACTGAGTCGGTTGTACTCATACTACACCCTGCACTTTATGTGCTATATCCGGGTGAGTTAGAGAGCGGCGATCATCGAGTTCAGGCCGGCTATATTTGGAGACTGCAAGGTAGCTGCTAGCGTCCGCAGGACCTTGTTACTCCTTTTATCATTTATTCTTTTGGACTGTATTGACAGTTAGACAATTATATATCCTAGTTCATAGTTTTAGACGCTCATGACTTAGTGACACCTTGATGTTTGGGGCTCGTTTCCGTATCTTTATATTAATTATATTTAGAGTTGATTTAGTTTATGAAAATTTAAATGTTGGAAATGTTTTATTAATTTCTTATAATTGATTTAGTAGTAATATTTTGGGAAATAGACTTGCCTTGTAACATGATAGGCGTCATCACGACCATGGTTAGATTTTGGGTCGTGACACATCTGATGACAAACATGTGTTTCCCTCCGTTGACTATGTTCCCTTTGGGATCTACCCAATATCAGCCGAAGTTGTTGTCCTTGGCATTGGTTCCCACTCGCCTCACCTTTCGTTTGCCTCCGATTTCACGTGTCGTGTAATCATTCGAGCATTTAAGATAAACTAATTTTAACCTATACATGTTCTAATCACAAAATATTGAAATATAACTCAAGAAATAAGTAAAGAAAAAATATTAAAAGTTAGTGACCCAACGAAGAGGATAAAAATCTTTCGTTGACTAATTTTGAAAATAAAATTATTATTAAGCCCCAATTTACTTCAATATCTAAGATTCAGAGGAGAGAAAAAAAACCTTTCACAAATTTGATTTTTCTTTTTAAAAAAATCTGGAGTGATAATCTTAAAATTTATATAGAAGATGATATATAATTAAGAATATTGGTAATCAGTTAGCACATATAATCTTAAGCCCAACTGGAAAAGAGCAGGAGAGAGTCTTATAAAAATCACAATAAATTTGCTGTAACAAGAGGCTAGGCTCCTTATTGCGAAAAACTGTTACCAAGAAATAGAAAATATAACTAACAGATAAACTGAAGCCAGTTATTTTTTTAATTTTCTAAATTTTCCATGTATAAACAACCCAAAATTCTTAAATGTGACTCTTCAAAGAAGTAGCAATGCACACTAAATTCCAGATATTTTACAGGGTAGACGAATTCGTTTTAAAAATCTTTGTTTCATCAATTTAGACATATCTAACCTTTGATTTCTGGCACATAATTGACTGACATATGATCTACTTAACTAAAACAATAAGTCAAATTAATTTGAACTATCAAGATCAATATTATAGAGTACAAATACAAATTGAATGAATAGTACAACTGAATGCATATGGAGATCATAAGGACAAATTTTGAAAGTACTCAAAATTTTGGCTGGTCAAATAAAGAAACAAACAAAATTGCTACCCTTAATTAAAATCTATGGATGTGATTTTCTGAGTAAGATCATGCTTTTGGTAGGTTATTAAGTTAGACATTTATTAGGGTGGAAAAATATTGTGAAATATTATGAAAAATTGCACCGTGTATATAAGTAAAATATTAATTTTACATGTATAAAATATATATTGAACACACTTTGTCAGGAATTTTTTTTAGTTCTTTCAAGTTTGAACACCCTTGGAAACATTTCTGGCTTCGCCACTGGTCTCTACGACTAGGTAAGTCTACTATTATGAGAAAAATTTAATAGAAACGCAATATATAAAGAAAATAAGGACATAATCTAAATTGCAAAATGGTGCCGCTCGGCATATACAAAATATTCTCCCAAAGACCCGGAATGTCACAAAGTCACAAACTTATAATAATTACTGTAGCTCTAAACAAGTCTGGAAGTACATAAAAAGACTCTAGACGATGGAGTAGAAGGGGACTCTGAGGATTCTGCGGACGCGGTAGAAATACCTTGTAGTCTCCTAGAATCAGCAGCAAATACTATCCTCGAGGCTGATAGCTCGTACCTGGATCTGCTCACGAAAATATGTGCAGGAAAGGTCATGAGTACCCACATTGATACCCAGTAAGTGCCAAGCCTAACCCCGGTCAAGTAGTGACGAGGTCAGGTTAAGGCCCTACTGGAGTAAATATAATCAGTTTAAAATAGTAAAAGAGATAAGTAAATTCTACAGTAAACAGTTAAAAAAAATTCGAAAACTTAACAGTCAATGGATCCCTCGGCTCAGAACAAGGTAAACATAAGGTGGAATCTCCCGGGATATCGTCCCGTAGTTTCAGATGATTATGCAGTACAGGGGTGATCTCCCGGAATACGTCTGTGGTCCCAATTTAAATATGCAGTACATGGGGATCTCCCGAAATACGTCCGTGGTCCCAGTTTAAATATGCAGTCGAGGAATCTCCCGGAATACGTTCGTAGTCCCAATTTAAATATGCAATATAGGGGGATCTCCCGGAATACGTTTGCAGTCCCAATTTAAATATGCGATAGATAAAATGACATGTATGTCATCGAATTTATATGGTTCATCTAATCACAGATAAGGAAAGTAGTAACCTAACTAAACATGGGCACAGAGTATCAAATTGACAATTAGACACGTAAGCATGCTTTTCAAATTTAAGCTAAACAATTTAACATATTAATGCAATTAAATAGGAGGAAAACAATTTATGATTTAAGAAGGAAAAATGAGATTTTTGCAATGATGGCTCGTGTACGTACTCGTCACCTCACGTACACGGCGCCCACACATTAAATAATATCAAACATCCTACGGGGAAGTCCCCAACACAAGGTTAGGCAAGACACTTACCTCAATCGCTCACGTTCTTGCCACGAGTACCCGACTCCAAATGGCCCAAATCTATTCAAATTAATTGCATAATGTAAATATAACTTTAAGTAACTAATTTACTAATTAATTCGAAGCTAAAACACGAAATTAGGAAAATCGTCCCAAACAGTCTCGCGGGCCCACGCCTCGAAATCGGGTAAAATTTATAAATTATGAACACCCGATCACATACGAGCACACTCGAACAAAAATTCATCAAAATCCGACGTCAAAATCTCATTCAATTCTCGAATTTTCAATTAGGGAACCTTTTCCCCCATTTCCAAACTTTTACCCTCAAGTTCCTTAATTAGAAGAGGAAAACAACAATAGATTATTGTATTATGATCAAAATAGAGTTAGAATTCGTTACCCAATGATTCCCCTTCAAAATCCCTTGAGAAATCGTCTCCCACTGAGCTTCAAATCGATTTTTGTGTTATGAAATTTCAATCCCTCGAACTTCCTATTTCTGCCTAGCGTTTTCCGCATCTGCGGTTCATGGGGCCGCACCTGCGAAAAAGGCATCGCAGGTGCGAAAACAACTTATCCGGGTTGGGGCCGCATCTGCGGTTCACTAGTTGTATTTGCGGTCCCTGATGCCCTGGCCCTCTTCTGCTTTTGCAGATGCAAAATACCAGAACCAGCAACACCAAATTTGGCCTAAGTCCAATTTTTTCCCGTTAAGCATCCGAAACACACCCCAGGCCTCTCGGACCTCTACCAAACCTACCAACCAGTCCTATATCATCATTCGAACTTAGCGAGCCTTCAAACCACATCGAATAACACCAAAAACAAGAATTAAACATGAATTCAAGCCTAAGAACTTGACATTTTCCAAAATCTACAAACGATGCCGAAACACGTCAAACCTAGTCCGAATGATCTCAAATTTAACACACATGTCACAAATGACACCACAAACCTACATCCACTTCCGGGATTCCATTCCGAGCTCGATATCAAAATTTTCCCTATTGGCCGAAATCGCCGAAAATTTAACTTTCGTCAATTCAAGCCTAAATTTACTGCATGCCTTTAAAACACATTCCGGATGCGCTCTTAACCCCAAATTCACACAATGGAGCTAACGGAGTCGACAAAATCTCATTCCGGATTCGTCTGCACACAGTTCTGACTACGGTCCAATTTTTAAGGCTTAAACCCAAAATTAGGGACTAACTGTCCCGAAACTCTCTGAATTCCATAACTAAACACTCCGGTAAGTCATAATAGCAGAAACAAACGTGAAAAAAGTAGTTATTAGGGGATCAATGCTCTAAGTTTCAAAACGAACGGATGGGTCGTTACATAAATACATTCAGTTTCTTAAAATTGTTTAAAATTTAGTTAATTTTGGCCAGTTGGATACTAACCAAATCAATCTATGAGAATAAGAGGGTCGCTCAAATAAAATTAAGATGCTAGAGAAAATAATCGTCACGTATGTCAAGGTGAAGGAGCTATTCTAGCTTTAGGAGAGTTAGTTTCATAAAATAGTGTGTATATAACCATATAGTGAGAGAAAAGGGCGAAGCACCATCTAGCCTTCAAATGCGGGAGAATTTTCACTCTTTATATAGAAGCTTCCTGTATACCTTCTCTTTTCAGCAAAAAAAAAATCTCATGTACTTCATAGTTAATCAATATATAGAACGAAGGTATGCGACTTGGACCAGAAGAAAGGGCTAGAACGGGGCACAAGGTCTAATACGGAGGCCAATGCTTCGCAACTACACTCTCTCCCAAGAACACGCTCATTCTTCGGCCATAGAGACTTTTGAAATAGAATTTCAGATGGAAGAAATCTAAAATTATTTATAACCAGATAAATTGCAACAACACAACTTTCTATATCTATTTATCTTTCAGGAGTATATTTATGCACTTACTCATGATCATGATATAAATAAAAATAAGTCAATTTTATTGAAAATCAAGGTTATAAAAGTAAATTTAGTTTTTTTAATTGTGAAACATTAATTACGAGCCCTCTATCTTCTTCTTCTTCTTCAAACCTTTGGTCAATATCTGATCATCTGTTCTGAAATTAAATACACCGAAGTTTAACTTCAGATCTCATGTGTGAAGTTAGAAATTTCAGATCCGTTATTTCTTTAGATTCGACGGTCTGAAGTTAATTTTTAGCTGGTTAAAAATTTTAAAAAATTGTAATGTCGGCTATTCTTTAAATAGGGTCCTAAAACGGCTAATTGTGCACTTTCCGCAAGTTGTCTAGGCAATCGGCCCTCTTTAGATGGGCCTTTCAGCCCATTCTTCCTTCATTAAACATTTCAAAACAGAGAGTACAGTTTAACAATTTGAGGAAGGGAGAAGAGTAGGGGAAACGGTGAAATAGCGGACAAAGGTAAGATGTTCTGCAGCTGTCTGAAATTCATCGTCAAAACTTTCTCGTATCATGGATTCCTGATGTTCGTTTTCATTATCTTCAACGTTTAATCATTTTAATTCATCTAAGTTAGTAGAAAGTCTTTGATTGATGAATGTTTGTCAATTGTTCGATATAATGCTTCAGTGACTGCACCTACTCTTTTTAATTGGTAGTGCATATTAGGGCTATTCTCTTTCTTAGTCCCTACGTCCATTTCATATAACATTGAGTGTGCAATTTAAGAAATAAATACTCTTTATATCAGTAGTGATGAAGAAACTATTAAAAATATTTGTTAAAAGTTAGTTTGTTGAAAAACTATGCACTGGAATTTAAGTTTGAATATCAATCAATTAACTATACCTCCCAAAAATAGGTGGGTTCTGCTACGTATATCCTTTGTACACATTAACTTTGTTCAGGCCCCAACTTTAGATTCGAATAGTTAATGAATTTGTAAATTCTGTTCAACACTTGAAAATGGAATTATTTGTGCTTATGAAAGACTAGGAGTATATTTGTTATTTGTGATGGAGGGAGTATTTTCTGTCGTCTAGTTGCGTTCTGCTACCATTTTGTATGATGTATATTTCATATCTATTGTTTGGACGGGACTAGTACCCATGAACTAATACCATTGCTTATTTTTGAAGGTGTCTTTCATATGGGAGTATGCTGAAACTAGTTTCGAAAAAGTTTTGTGTGCGAGGAGGCCAGACAATTAGGCCTGTTCTATGTGGGCAAATTAGTGGCTTTCATACTGCAAAGGTAGAATTATTTGTCTTGATCTACTACTTCGTATAAGCTTTCTATTTTTCATATGTGCATAGATAGCTTTGGCAAGAAGGATGAAGGATGTTCTTGCTTCTGCCTGGTTGAGTTGAATGGTTTTCTAGGTAGGACTTGTGATCTTTAAATTTAAGCTAAAACAATTGCTACTTCAGATTTCTTTTTTGTTGTATGCAATGGTGTGTTTAATTGAGCACAGCACAACAAAGTTAGTCTTTAGGATTGACTTTTGTGTATGAAGTCTATACGTTATTCTGATGGTGTAAATACTAATGCAAAAGAGTGCATCTTTAACTCAGAATGCCACGAATTGTCATACAAATTTCCCTCGGGTAAACCGAATAGGTTATATTGATATTGGTAAGAATGCCACGAGTTATCTGGGAATCAGTATGATATACTCATTTCCAGAGAAGGCTTGTAGGAATGAACTCTATCATTTTAGAATCTCATTATCACTCGGAGATAACTTAGTCAAAAAGTCATTTGCTCTAGAGCCTAGACAGTAAAAAAAACTACTGCTTGCTATCAGCTACGGACATTGTTTCTCCTTCCATCCGAGTTTATTGATCTAGTTGTGCTACTGAATATAATCCAAGATTAAAGGAAATTTAAATTGTTTTAGACTTTGAATAGTAGAGTTATGTACAGTTGTGTTTGAAAAATAGTTGGACTATGAAAGGTGGAATAATTGTTGAAAGTAGTATGACCTAACAGTTTTTAGATACTCCTTAAGACATTGAAACGAAAATCTGTTTCATATAGGGTCAAATAACTCTGAAAATACTGACAAAAAGAATTCAGTCTATGCTAGAATCACGGGACTGTCAAAAAGGTGAAATTGTGAAAGGTAAATATTTGAGAGTGTTGGACGTTTCTAAGTAATAAGGAAAATTTAGTTTCCCTCGTAGTTGCAATGTATTTCTTAATCTAATCGAATAGTAATACCTTGGATATAATGGCATTTTGAGATAACCACCTATTGTGTTGAGATTAGCTCTTTATTGTTGATTTCGTCCAGATGGTTCGACGAATCAATAGTATGCTTACACATACAAATGCTTGTATTATGTATGAATGTGATTGCTTAATGGAAAAGAACAAGCTAATATGGAAGAAAGTGCACATTTTTGGTGTTAACTGTTAAGTTATATCATGCAAGGTTGTAGTAAACTAGTATTCACAGTAGATGCTAAATTTGAAATATAGGCAAGTTGGAAAGGTGAATGTTGGACTTGAGAGAAACTAGCTTAAGAAAAGGTTTGACTTTATGTTTGTTTTAGCGTGCTATCGTTATTTTTTCACCTTTGCTTTTGTATAATGAAGCAGACGTCTGAAGCATCAGGATACGTTTGGATCTTGTAAAAGGAAGAGATTCTTAGAATGGAAGTACAAATGCTTTAATCTTTTGGCTTGGATCTTCATCAAACCAAAAACGTGCCAATACATTAGAGTTCCAAGTCAAGGCCCTAGCTCATTTCTAGCTTGGAATGAAGCTCGACGTGATTAAGTGCCTGTGCTTCTCTTAAAAAAATTATGGAATGAATCTTTCATCCGAAAAGAGAAATAATAATAATGAATAACTCTTGAGAAAGATAGAGAAGCGAAAAGCTGTTCACGCCATCTATGCTGTCAGTCCTACTCATAGGCGGAGCTAGGATTTGAAGCTTATGAGTTTGGAATTCTAATTCTTTTAAGTTATTGGGTTCTAAATTAATAATTTGTACATACACAAGATTATTTAAGGACAAATACAGAGTTTGGACCAAACCTACTGGGTTCGGCTGCATCCATAGCTGAAGACCTAGCTCCACCCCTGGCCTTGCTTACATGTTTGTATACTTGTGTCATCCTTGCCATGGTTGCACAGTTGCGATGTTACAAATGTGGCCTTCCGCCTCCTATGTTTGTATATGTGGGCTTGCTGTAACATCGTCCACTTTTCCCTTTTATTTTGTGTACTTTTGAGGAATAAGAGGGATGGAAAAGAGAAGTGGGGAAAATTGCGTAAAAGTATCAAGATTTGGTGCTTTTGTGTGGTAGCACATGATGTGCACAGTCATTGCTTTGCCTCTGTGTTTGTAGCATTACAGTACTGATAAAATGTTATTTCATTAGCAACTAGCAAGTATTAAAAAATATACAAGTTCTGTTTTATCCATGAAATTTGTGTGTTTTCACACCCGTTTTACCTGTATATATCTTTTCTAGGTATTACGCTTGACATACCTGTATAGAACAATCAATGTTAATCTGCATCAGGATTTATATCTTATTAGAAAGATGCACCCAGATATTCTTGAAACACAGCGCCCTGAATAATTTTGTTGCTTCATTTGACAGCCTTGTTTAGCACCTAGAAGCTTTTTTGGTGTAGAAGATTTCCTTGATGATGACAATAGCCGGCCATACACTTACCAGAAGGGGAAAAAGTCCAAGAACCCAAACAAGCATGTTTCTTTCAAGCAACGGACCGTAGCTTACATGGAACCATTCACCCTTGATGTTTTCATATCGAAGCGCTTTGTTTCAGCCTCTATCACCCATAGAGTTACATGCAAACAGGTTGCAGTAGCTGGTACAAACTCCAAAGACATCAAGGCAGTGCTCAAATCACGAAGTGATATTCCTGCGTGCTTGTCTGTAGGACAGATTTTGGCTGACAGGGCAAGAGAGGCTGATGTATACACTGCTTCATATACTCCTAGAGACAGGGACAAGTTTGAAGGAAAAATTAGAGCAGTTGTTCAGTCCCTCATTGATAATGGTATTGACATCAAAGTTTATCTTGACTGAAAAGGTACTATGCATACCCATTGTATCCACTTATATTCAACTGCCTCAAAGTTAAGAATCCATATTCCAGTCTACTTGGTATTTCTTCTAGTGTTTGATTTTCAAAGACGCCTCTCATTATGGTGAAGACATGCCCACTAACTTTTATTTGATTGATTCATTCAACTTACTATCTTCACTAAAGAGGACTATTCCAAAGCCTTAACCTGGATCAGATAAATGTATTTTGTATGCACCAACATAAAGTTGAGAAAGCCTATAAAGGCTTTGAATGCTCCAATCTTAGCAAGTTATACCCAGATAGCATTCTCATTGTACATTTTCATCTTTTTATTTCCCGGAAGCTCCGGGGCAAACGAGATAGGGAGCAACATCAGAGGCGGACTAGTGCATCCCCATGCCAATGCCATGTATGTAACTACCAATACAACTGTACGGCCAGGTCCAGGACGATTGAACTTGATTTTGAAGGATGACGTGTACGTAGATTTACACACATGTGTGCCCCCATCTGTTTTCTTATTGAAGAAATTTGACTGTAAGTTATTACTAGCATGTAAAATTCTTAGGGGCTGTGTGGTACTTGGTATGTAAAAATTATCAGGAAGAATGGGGTTCTATCTATTCCGTTTAGTGATTCTGCTCTCATTTGAAATGACAGTATTGGACTGAACTCGCTGTTTAAGTGTTAGTTTGAAACAAGTCATCTAACTTTGAAGGATCAGCTAGGAAAAACCCCAGGTGAGCGCCAAAACTTGCATATGGACCATACTTGATTCAGCTTCAAGGGGAAGCGAACGTAAAAAGGGCAGCCCCGTGTACTAAGCTCCCGCTATGCGCGGTGTCCAGGGAAGGGTCAGACCACAAGGATCTATTGTACGCAGCTTACCCTGTATTTTTGCAAGAGGTTGTTTTCACGACTCGAACTCGTGACATCCTGGTCACATGGCAGCAATTGTGGCAACAACTTTACCAGCTACGTCAAGGCTGAGGAGAAGCGAATGTAACCAAAAAAAGAAGGAAACATTGTGAGTATCAATGACAAGACACAAGACTAAGGATGTGTGGATCGTAATGAGTAGTGTTCTGCTAGACACAAGACACCTATAATTGTTCCAACTAAGGTCGAGCACTCTTCTCGAGTTTTTGGATGCACTCTCGTTTTAAGTAGTTGAAATCTCTATGCGGAGAAGTTAGTATAATATGGATGGGCTATATTTCATCTAGTGTTCGGTCTTCATACAAAACATGATGCGTTTAGTCTTTTATAAAATTTATATTGTAGTCCGTAATTGTTTATGACGTCCTTACCGTTTGAATTGATTATATATACCAGCGGCTGGATCTTCTCAATGATGCCTATTGGAACAACTGCACCATGTCCCTAGGTATAATTTAAATGGTAATATCACAAGTTTACATTTTTTTTTTGTTAATTAAAGAAACTTTATTACCACTTGGAAAGTTTAAAGTTAGTACAAAATAGATTGAGAACCTTAAATTGTACTGTGTAAAAAGGTGACCACCGGTTTTAACTAATTGCCTTCTAACCTAGTGGCGGAGAGACTAGAGTAATCGTCCCAACAACAACTATTTAACTTACTAAATGCCAATAAATGTTTCTTAATAATTTATTTGCAGGAGATAATAAAATGCATCTGTTTTCTCTATGTCGTCCTATATCAATGAACCTATCCTTTAGTATTCCAATAATTGGAATATGAAAGGGCTCATAAATTCTTCATCAACATACTATAAATAGTATGTTGAGAATACAAATGAAAAGGAAGGGAAATGGAAACATCAAACGTTAAGAGGAAAAGTAGTACTTCTCGTGCAACTATTAGAGTACAAATGGAAGGTCAGAAAGATTTCTTCTTCAGCTGCGAAAAAGATGTTCCTCTGTTAAGATTCTTACATGCTTATTGTGATAAAATTGGGCAAAAATATGAAGTAATAAGGTTTACTTGCGATGGAAAGAGAATTAAGGGCACTGAGACTGCAGATGATCTTGGAATGGAAGATGAAGATACCATAGATGCTTGGTTGGAATTGATTGGTGGTTAATTGCAACTGTTAATTTCATGCTAATCTTTTGATTAAGTTTGACATGTATTTAGTTAATATTTTCATTTATAATGTCCTTCTTTGTTTTTCATAGACTGCTGAAAATAGATACTGGAAATTCCTTACTAGAGGGTGTTGAAATATGTAATATGTTCGAGTAGTTTGTGATATGAATACAAGGGCACTTAGTTTTTTTATATTAAAGAACTAGTACTGCAACTTATTTATATCGTTATGACTTATTATTTTGTAATTCTTCTTGATGGTTGTCGACTTGATTCTGATGTAAATGAAAAGAGAGAAAAAGAATTAAAGTATATGATGTATAATCTTTTGATATGAGTTGAATTTAAATGAAGCAATGAGATTCATATAGTTGATCCCAATTTGTTTGAGATTAAGGTTTAATTGTTATTTGTACAAATTGATTCGGCGATCTTCAACATGCATACAGAATTGCGTGCATAGTTGGGTATATGGATTAAACCACGTTAATTACATCATTTATATACAGCCAAAAGAACAGAAAATAAATTTATACTATAAAAAAACTTCTTTCTCTGGAAATGTAGAGACAATTAAACTTTTTGCTTTCGACCCAAAAAAGAATCTCGACTAAAACATCCATATCGCAGATTTATTTGGTTTTCTTTTTTCATAAAAAATAAAAAAGAATTAAGTTAGTATTTACAATTAAACCCAATATTAGAAAGAACAAATCGACAAAGAAATATAAATACTCTTAATAGTACTAAAATTGGAGTTACAATTTTGTATTCCACTGATCAATTTGTATTTAAATGGTACAGGGCACAGATCTCGTCAAGGACCTTTTCTTATTCTTCATATTAATTTATTAATACATGTCTGAGAACTGAAAAGTTGATGGGAGTTCATAGTAATACCCAATGCACTTGGAAAACAATAGCAATAATAGCTACAAAACAGTTATAAAATAGTAGTAATAGAGATGCAAAGCAAATAGATATAAAGTTTAGAGAGAGATTTTGTTTCTCTTAATTGAATAAAGAGAGACTCAAAACCATTAGGAATGAAAAAATTACAATGATTAAAACTGTACGATTTACAAGGTATTTATACAGGAAAAGGAGTCTCAATTATGTCTTGATTAATACCTAATTGGGTTGCTAATTTGCTGTACAATTTGACCCTTAGCCATTAAAGGAGATCCTCGAAATTGGACTGCTAAATAAGGGATAGTCAACACCCCTTCCTCAAACTATTGTTGTCTACCACAGAAGATAATTGTGTCGACTTCTTGACATCAAATCAATTAGTTTATCTTTAGATCATATAAGCCTCAGATTAATGCCCCGATCTTCAATCAGTTCTATGATATAGACGGTCTACGTCTACGTGCTTGGTAATTTCATGATGAACGGTGGGCTGTAGTAACGATCCGGCCGGTTGTTTTGAGCGTTAGTATGTCGTCTGGTAGTTTGAGGCTTAGAGTAGCTTCACTTCATGTTTTATGACTTGTACGCGTGGCGGAAATTGAATTTCTGGAGGTGCGGAGTTTATTTGGAAGGAAAATTCTCAATTTATAAACTTTAAGTTGAAAGAGTTGACCAAGGTTTGACTTCTGAGTAAACGATATCGGAATCAGGATTTGAAGGTTCCAGTAGGTTCGTATGATGACTTCGGACTTGGGCGTATGTTCAGGTTGAGTATCGGGTGGTCCAAAAACATTTCATCACAAGGAAAAACTATTTTTTTTAAAGGGTAAAAAAGGCCAACGACTTTTCACTAAAGGCCTTCGTGCTTTTAATTTAGTACTAATTTTAGTGTACGTGTGTTGCACGTGTGTACTGCGTCAAATATGTTAGTTATATATTATTTTATTATATGGGAGCACGGAAAAATAGCAGAAAACATAGTCTGACAAAAGGTTGAAGCACAAAGTATGATATAATATGGCGACTGTCAAGTTCAACCAAGATTCACAATCAAAAACACCAAAATGAAAATGTGTTGGTTAAATGTCAATGCAAAATTCAACTACTAATCACGCCACGCTTAGTCGATTTCAAATCTAAGAGAGATGCAAGAAGGTTGCTTTTTTGGCCGAATTTGACTTTGGGCTTGTCCTCTCACCGGAGGTGGATCTATAATTTTTAAAATATGGGTGCACCACTAAAAAAAGAAAGAAAAATATAAGTACTGAGTGGGAATTGATAATTAAATAACTCAACATTCAACAAAGTGCACCATTTAGCCTTTTTGGAGCACGAGTGCAAGTAGATAATATTAGATCAATTATAAAAAATATGTACATAAAATAGCTAGTTTGGTGGAGGGACCATGGGTTCACGTGCCCATACATTGGCCTATAGATCTGACCTTGCCTTTTGCTAGTTTTTTTATTATGCCGATTTAACTACTACTTTTGCTCGAAATATCTAAACACTTGAAGTCAAAGTTCAATTAAAGATAGATAGAAGGGAGAATGTTGTTTTAGAAAAAACAATTCTTTGATCTATCCGTTGACTCTGTCTTTTTAACATCCTTGATCTTGATTTGTTTTGAAGAGAATAGATGGAATGAAATGAGTAATCAAGTCCATCCAGACGGATATTGAGAAAGCCTTATACTCGACTTATTTCCATCTTAAAGCATTGAAAGAAATTGTGACAATTTTGCCCAGTTTCAGAGGTGAGGCCATAAGAAAATATTATGAAAGAAAACTGCAATTACAGTTTATCAACTACACACAAAATCACCAAGATCTTCGACTTAACTCCCAAAGTAATCCACATGGATATTCAAGGTTTAGCTCAGCATCTGACTACTCGTCGTATTTGACTTTATTTTACTTTTGCAAGAAATAAAAAAAAATCTTATTACTAATATGTAAACATTTACAAAATTAACTACTAATAAAAATACGTGAATATAAAATATAACTACTAATACAAACGCATGAATATAACATATAACTACTATTATAAATATGTGAATGCAAAATTCAACTACAATTTTTTTTTACTCAAAGAAAGAGAGCATGAAAACCCTTAATTTTGCAGTTGCTACTGAACAACAAAGTTTTGATGGATGAAAACCTGAATTGTAACTTCTTTTTTAAGTATGACTCTAAAAGAATTTTTTTTATATAAAGTCAAATTGTGTATGTTCAAAATTACAAAAGAATTATAAAATAAAAAAATTAAGACTCCTTAACTGAAAAGGAGTTAAAAATGCAATGTTTTCCCTAACATATATTTATAAAGAATTAATCTATCAAAAATTTATTAACTGTGATGATCCAAAAGGTCATTCCGTGTAATTTTAACTAAGTCTGTGTTCCAAGGCACTGAAGGCCTCCGTTTATCTCACCTCGATATGTGTGCGTAGCCCGGGCGCGTTTTATGTGAAAAATTGATTAAAATGTGGAATTTATGATAATTATTTGAATAAAGTTGACTTTGGTCAACATTTTTGGTAAACGAATCTGGACCCGTGATTTGACGGTCCCGGAGGGTCCGCAGGAAAATATGGGACTTGGGCGTATGCCCGGAATCGAATTCTGAGGTCCCAAGTCCGAGAAATGAATTTTTAAAGAAAAATATTTTCTAAAAAATATAAAGGCTTTAGAAAATGAGATTTGATGTGAAACCTGTGTTACCAAACCCGTATTATGGTTCCGGAGCCCGGAACAAGTTCAATATGTGTTACCTGTAAAATTTGGTAAGAAACAGACTTAGTTTGATGTGATTCGGACTAAAAATGGAAAATTTAAAGTTATGAAGTTTTGAGAATTTTCTATAGATTTTGAGGATTAATTTGATGTTTATGATGATATTTTGGTGGTTTAATTACTCGAATAGGTCCGNCCAAGAACACTACGTGATCGCAACCCTTGTTCCGCGATCGCGAAGCTTAATAGACAGTCCGCGATCGCAGCTCTTTCTCCGCGATCGCAAAGGTCTTTTTCGCCCAGTTATTTCTAGTGTCAAATTCATTACAGGATTTTGCAAAATTTCATAAAACCTCTTCTTCCCCAAACCCCATAGATGGCCTTTGAAGAGCTCCATCACCACAACATCTTAAGTAAGTAATTATAACCTCGTTTTCTTCCATTTTCATCAACAATTATTAGATTCTAGGCCTAAAATCATGGAATTAAAAGGTAGAAATTGGGGTTTTGGGTAGAGTTAGGGTTTTTAAATAATTGAGAATTTGACCTCGTTTTGGAGTCGAATTTTAAAATAAATTGTATATTCGGGCTCGTGGGAGAATGGGTGATCGGGTTTCGGTCCGAACCTCGTGTTTGGACCAACCGGGCCCGGGATCGAATTTTGGANTCTGGACCCGTGATTTGACGGTCCCGGAGGGTCCGCAGGAAAATATGGGACTTGGGCGTATGCCCGGAATCGAATTCTGAGGTCCCAAGTCCGAGAAATGAATTTTTAAAGAAAAATATTTTCTAAAAAATATAAAGGCTTTAGAAAATGAGATTTGATGTGAAACCTGTGTTACCAAACCCGTATTATGGTTCCGGAGCCCGGAACAAGTTCAATATGTGTTACCTGTAAAATTTGGTAAGAAACAGACTTAGTTTGATGTGATTCGGACTAAAAATGGAAAATTTAAAGTTATGAAGTTTTGAGAATTTTCTATAGATTTTGAGGATTAATTTGATGTTTATGATGATATTTTGGTGGTTTAATTACTCGAATAGGTCCGCATGATATTTTTGAGGTTATGTGTGTATTTGATTTTGAGCCCCGAGGGCTCGGGTGAGTTTCGGGTAGGTGTCGGAGTGTTAAAGTGTTAAAAAATCTGGTGTGAATTGCATTTTCTGGTGTGTGGTGTCAAACACTATGTGATCACATAGGTTTCCCCACGATCGCATAGTGTAGTGTGAGAGGGGGGGGGGGGGGGGGGGGGGGGGGGGGCTGGGTAGTTATTCTCTGCGGTCGCACCTTTCCGCCCGCGATCGCGAGGCCTAAGCCCAAGAACACTACGTGATCGCAACCCTTGTTCCGCGATCGCGAAGCTTAATAGACAGTCCGCGATCGCAGCTCTTTCTCCGCGATCGCAAAGGTCTTTTTCGCCCAGTTATTTCTAGTGTCAAATTCATTACAGGATTTTGCAAAATTTCATAAAACCTCTTCTTCCCCAAACCCCATAGATGGCCTTTGAAGAGCTCCATCACCACAACATCTTAAGTAAGTAATTATAACCTCGTTTTCTTCCATTTTCATCAACAATTATTAGATTCTAGGCCTAAAATCATGGAATTAAAAGGTAGAAATTGGGGTTTTGGGTAGAGTTAGGGTTTTTAAATAATTGAGAATTTGACCTCGTTTTGGAGTCGAATTTTAAAATAAATTGTATATTCGGGCTCGTGGGAGAATGGGTGATCGGGTTTCGGTCCGAACCTCGTGTTTGGACCAACCGGGCCCGGGATCGAATTTTGGAATTTTTGGAAGAATGTTGAGAAATCTATAATTAGGCTTTGGAATTAAATTGTTGAGTAATTATTGATGTTATTGAGTCAATTGTGTCTAGATACGATTGTTTCGGAGTCGGATTCGAGAGGAAAAGCGGTGTTAGAGGCTTGATTTGCATTCTTGGAGCCGAGGTAAGTGTTTGGCCTAACCTTAGCTTGAGGGAATAGGTATAGAGTCTTATATGCTATGTGTTAGTCATGTCCAACGTATAGGTGTGGTGACGAGTACCTATATGTTGTGGTCGAGCATGTCCGTGAGTCGAACTTGATGATTTATATAGTGTTCTTTGGTATTCTCTGTGTAATGAATTAATTGTCATTCTGGAAGTGATACATTGAGGGTATTTCATGATGTAGATTGTTATTAAATATTCGTCCGGTTGAGGATCATTTGTTAAAATTATACCTCTGAGTGAGATTGGTTATAGCTGAGTCCCTTGCCGGGACGGTAGAATACTTGTTGATTATTTCTGTACATTTGAGGTTTCTTATTATTGTCTTTCCTGTCAATTGTTGTTTTTACATATGTTATGCACGAGGGGACATTCTGTGCCGAGTGATTGTGAGGTTATGCACGAGGGGACATTCTGTGCCGAGTGATTATTTATTATTTATGCACGAGGGGATATTCCGTGCCGAGTGATCGTGAGGTTATGCATGAGGGGACATTCCGTGACGAGTGATCATGAGGTTATGCACGAGGGGACATTCCGTGCCGAGTGTCTGTGAGGTTATAGTACGAGGGGACATGTCATGTCGTTTCTGTTTATTTATTTGTTCAGAGCTGTAAATTCCTGTTGTTATTTATACATTTCAGCTGCTATTTGTTTCTGCTATTTCAGTTAGTTGTTGCCCTTTATCCCCAGCATGTTATCCCCCCGTTGTTGTATTTACTTGCTTATTTCCTGTCATTATTTCCTGTCATATTATTGAATTGCACAGGTGTTATTTGTTGTCGTGTCCTCGCCTCGTCACTACTTCGCCGAGGTTAGGCTCGGCACTTACTCAGTACATGGGTTCGGTTGTACTGATGCTGCACCTGCACTTCTTTATGTTGTGCAGATTATAGCGTCGGACCCAGTGGACAGTGATTCAGGGAGTAGCCTTCAGTCCACGGCGACACTGAGGTAGTCTTGCAGGCGTCCGCAGGCCTTGGCGTCTCCTCTTATCCTTTTCTCATTTTCTATCTTATCCTGTAATTCCAAGACAGTTGTATTCACTTATTTCGGACCATTATATTTAGTGAAATCTTAGACTGTTCGTGAGATTGTGATACTGGTTTCTGGGGTGTAATTGAGAAAGTTTTTATGAGGTTTATCGTTAAAGTTCTTGAATTTATTAGTCTTTCGCATTCTTTAATTATAATTTCTCTAGTTATTGTTGTTAGTTCAATTGTAAACAAGTAAACCTAATTAAACGTTGGCTTGTCTAGCGGGTTCAACGTTAGACACCATCATGGACTGAAGGTGGGATTTCGGGTCGTGACAAGTTGGTATCAGAGCTCTAGGTTGCTTAGGTCTCACAACTCACGGACAAACTTGGTAGAGTTTGAGGGATCGGTACAGAGACGTCTGTACTTAACCCCCAGAGGCTGCAAAGTTAGGAATAACTTCACATTTCTTCTTCTCTGTCGTGCGATTTGAATTCTAAATGCTAATTGAGTTTCTATTCCACTCTCTCGCAGATGGCGAGAACGCGTGCTTCCTCATCTACCGATCAGCAGCCCGATCCTCCTGTTGCAGCTCCTACGAGGGGCCGAGGCCGTGCTAGAGGCCGAGGCAGGGGCAGGGCTCAGCCTAGAGCAGCAACCCCAGTAGAGGACCCACAGGTAGACTTTGCCGGTGAGGGTCCTGCTCAGACGGTTCCAGTTGGACCAGCTCAGGTCCTAGAGGGGTTCATTGCTACCCCGGTTCTTCAGGACACTCTTGTCCGTTTAGTGGGACTTATGGAGAGCGTGGCTCAGGCCGGTCTTCTTCCTACCGCACCAGCCGTCTCTCAGGCTGGGGGAGGGCCCCAGACTCCTGCTACTCGCACACCAGAGCGGTTAGCCACTCAGTTCCAGACTCCAGCACCTCAGACAGCTGGAGCAGCTCAGCAGGGTATTATAGCACCGACAGTTGAGGGAGCAGCTATGTCTGCCGATGCTTTGTGGAGATTGGACCGGTTCACCAAGTTATTCCCTACTACTTTTACTGGTGCACCATCAGAGGATCCCCAGAATTACTTGGACAGTTGTTATGTGGTTCTTCGGAACATGGGCATCGTAGAGTCCAAAGGAGTTGATTTTGCCACATTCCGTCTTTCTGGTACGGCCAAAACTTGGTGGAGGGACTATTGCTTGACCAGACCAGCTGGGTATGCACCTTTGACTTGGGCTCAGTTCTCCGGGTTGTTCTTGGGGAAGTTTCTTCTAGTTACTCAGAGGAAGGATCTTCGGAGGTAGTTTGAGCGTCTTCAGCAGGGATCTGTGATTGTTACACAGTACGAGACCATGTTTATCACTTTGGCCCGACATGCTATTATGATACTCCCCACTGATCGAGAGAGAGTGAGGAGGTTTATTGAGGGTCTGGCACAGCCTATCAGACTTCAGATGGCTAGGAAGACAGGTACTGATATCTCTTTTCAAGATGCGGCCGATGTGGCCAGGCGTATTGAGATGGTCTTATCATAGGGCGGTGGTCAGGGGTCTGACAAGAGACCTCGTCATTTCGGCTGGTTCAGTGGTGCCTCATCTAGAGGCAGATATTCCTTTGGCAGAGGGCATCCTCCTAGGCCTTTCCAGTCAGCACTTCAGGTATCCCGCAGTGCACCATCAGCTCCCATCAGTGCACCGCCGATTAAGAGCTTCCTGGGTGGTCATTCTGGTCGTCAGGAACAGTTCCAGGGTCAGTATTCTCAGCAGCTGAGGTGATGTTTTAGACGTCAATACCACACAATTATATAAGTTAATTGTGAAGTACCCAATTTTTCGAGTGCTGTCTAACTGGAAGAACCGGGTTCTTCTTGGTGTTCCAACTACTGTTGTTTGCGGAATAATAAAAGCAGTAAAGTAAAAACACATAGATTTTTACGTGGAAAACACCTGGCTTAAAAGGTGAAAAACCCACGACCTACACCTCAGTAGGATTTTCTCAAACTCTTCACTAAAACTCTGAGCCAAACGGACTTACAAAATAAACTCTTTTGTAATCCTAGGACTAACTCTAATCCCTTTGTATCAACTAGCCTCTAGCTAATTTCTACAAGCTTCAAGTTAACTCTAACTTGAACAATGTGTACCTATTACAATTTGCTTCTAAGAAAGCTGATAAGATACAATATTGAAACACCTACTACAATCAACTAGACTCAATACATCAACGATGAAGCTGGTTCTTCTAGCTGATCTGTAGCTCCAGATTCGCACTCTCCAATGCTCGAACTGCTTGCAAAATTTCTTCACGAATTTTTGCTCTCAATTCTTGATAAATTTCTGCTTTTGTGCGTCTACATATCATAAGAACAATCTGCAATTTATAGGAGTTAGTAGATAAGGAATTAACTAGAATCCTAATCCAACTCTTCCATGGTGAAAGAGTTCTAGTCAAACTCAACTCCTAAATCCTTCCTTATCTTTGATTCTGTTCTTATTGAATAAGGAGTCCTTCTCCAATTTCGTTTTTGCAATCTTTTCGATCAGAAGATATCTCAATTGTATCAGAATAACAACGTCAAAACTCCAAAAACTCATCGAATCCAAGCCTATGAACATTGAAATTTCTAAATTCCACCAATGATGCCGAAACTATTCAAAACGACTCCGATTGAATTGAAAATTTGCAGACACATCCAAAATGAAATTACGAACCTGCTCCAACCTATCGGAATTCCATTCTGACCCCAATAGCCTATTTTTCACTGCCGACCGGAATCACCAAAAAATAACTTTCGCCAATTCAAGCCTAATTCTACACCGGACATCACAAAAACATTCCGAACACACTCCTAAGTCCCAAATCACCTAACAAAGCTATCCGAGCCATAAAATCCGCATTCTGAGCTCATTTACAAATAAGTCAACTCTGGGTTGACTTTTCCAACTCTAAGGTTATTTTTAGAGACTAAGTGTCTCAATTCCCTCTATAACCACTCCGAACCCGAACCAACCAACTCTAACACCTCATGAACAGTCTAACCAAGCTACAACAAGGCAGAAACAGAGAAAATAATACATGTTCTACATAACGACCGACCGGGTCGTTACATTCTTCCCCTCTTAAACAAACGTTCATCCGCAAACGAGTCTAGAAACATACCTGGAGTCTCAAACAAGTGAGGATATCTGCTCCGCATCTCCCGCTCGGTCTCCCAAGTAGCCTCCTCTACTGGCTGACCTCTCCACTGCACCTTCACGGAAGCTATCTCCTTTGACCTCGCGAGCCAAAATAGCCACTGGCTCCACCTCATAAGACATATCATTCTCCAGCTGAACTGTGCTGAAGTCCAAAATATGAGACGAGTCACCAACATACTTCTGAAGCATCGACACATGGAATACTGGTTGAACACTAGACAAATTGGGTGGCAAGGCAAGTCTATATGCCACCTCTCCAACCTTCTGAAGCACCTCAAAAGGACCAATGAACCGGGGACTAAGCTTTCCCCTCTTCCCAAACCTCATGACACCCTTCATGGGTGACACCTTCAGCAATACCTTATCACCCTCCATGAAAGACACGTCCCGAACCTTCCGGTCTGCATAGCTCTTCTATCTGAACTTAGCCGTGCGAAGTCGCTCCTGAATCAACTTCACCTTTTCCAATGCATCCTGAACCAAATCTTGGCCTAACAACCTAGTCTCACCGGGCTCAAACCAACCAACCGGAGATCTACACCTCCTACCATATAAAGCCTCATACGGCGCCATCTAAATACTAGAGTCGTAGCTGTTATTATGTGCAAACTTCGCTAGTGGCAGAAACTGATCCCATGAACCACCAAAATCAATCACACAAGCACGCAACATGTCCGCTAAGATCTGAATAGTCTGCTGTGACTGCCCATCGGTCTGGGGATGAAATGCTGTGCTCATCTCTACCCGAGTACCCATACCTCTCTTCAAAGCCCTCCAAAACTGGGATGTGAACTGAGTCCCTCTGTCGGAAATAATAGAAACTTGGACCCCATGCAATCGGACAATCTCCCTGATGTAAATACCAGCTAACCTCTCCGAAGTATAAGTAGTACTGACAGGAATGAAGTGCGTAGACTTGGTTAGTCGATCCACAATAACCCAAATAGCATCAAATCCCTTCGAAGTCCGTGGAAGCCCAACTACAAAGTCCATGGTGATCCGCTCCCACTTCCACTCCGGAATGACTAACTCCTGAAGCAACCCACCTGGCCTCTGGTGCTCATACTTGATCTGCTGGCAGTTGAGGCACCGTGCTACATACTCCACAATATCTCTCTTCATCCGCCTCTACCAATACTGTTGTCTCAGGTCTTGGTACATCTTCGCAGCACCCAGATGGATGGAATACCGCGAGCTATAGGTCTCTGCCAATATCAACTCTCGAAGACCATCTACGTCGGGCACACAGATACAGCCCTGCATCCTCATAACCCCGTCATCATCAATAGTCACATCCCTGACATCACCTCGACAAACCTTGTCCTAAAGAACTAACAAATGACGATCATCATACTGGCATGCTCTGATCTGATCATATAGAGAAGACCGGGAAGCCATGCTGTTTTGAAGGGTCAGCTAAGTTTGAATGGTCATACATGATGCGTTGGTATGTTTGGTTGGGGTCCCGAGGGGCTCGGGATGGTTTTGGGTGGTTAACGGGAAGTTTGGAATGGGATGCTATTGCTGAAGTTATGTTGTTGCTGGTGTTTTCGCACCTGCAGAAGGGGAGCCGCAGGTGCGATCCCGCAGGAGCGGACTGGGCTCCGCAGGTGCGAGAAAGGGCTAGGTTGATGAGTTTCCGCAGGTGCGAGGAATTTGTCGCACCTGCGAGGTCGCAGGTGCGAATTTGGGTGGTTCCAGAAGAGATCGCAGGTGCGGAGGGAGCATCGCACCTGCGAAGCCGCAGGTGCAAGAAAGTGGTCGCAAGTGCGAAATCCCTGGACAGAAAGTATAAAAACCAGCCTTCGCGAATTTTAGCCATCTTTCTCAATATTTCATCCGGGTTTAAAGCTTTTGAAGGGTTTTTGAAGAGGGAATTCGATAGTGCTTCGTGGAGGTAAGATTTTTGGACTCTAAACTCGTTAATGCATGATTAAAGGTCGGATTAATGATGGGAAATTTGGGAAAAATTAGTGAAAAAGGGGTAGTTAGGGCTTGGGATTAAGAGGCTTTGAAATAAGGATTTGAGGGGTCATTTGGACTCCGATTTCTGTGTTCTTGGTATGTATGGACTCGTGGGAGGACGAGGTTTCTTGTGGTTTATATTTTATCGAGTTCCGAGACGTGGGCTCGGGGGCCGGGTTTGATCAATTTCGGGATTTTTGAGTATTTTTGATAGATTTCGATTGGGATTCATTCTTTAGCATGCTATAATGATATACATCTGATTGTTGGTAGATTTGGAGCACTGGAAGGCCAAACTTCGAGGCAAGGGTAATGCAGAGTAGTGTTTTAGCCGGTTTTGAGGTAAGTAACGTCTTCAACCTTGGAATTGAGGGTTCGAAACCCCAAGTTACCTGATATTTGCTTTTAATTAAGGTGACGCACTTGCCAAGTTACAGGCATGTGGGCGTATACCGATTGTTGTGGCCTGGCTATCCTGTGGCACTGTCTAATGGTTATTTCAGACAGATACTTGTACTGTGAAGGTAGTAATTACTCTGAGCATATTAGAAATCATGTTAAGTGTAAATGCTAAGGCTTCACGCCAATGTGTTTAGACTGGAATGGTCAATTGTTGTTGTATCTATCTGTGGTTATTCACTATTATGCACTCAGTCCTATTGTAGAATATGTTTTCATACTTCAGTCTTAGTAATTGTTAGTTATTATGCATTATCATTATTTTGGGCTGAATTATATATATTTGAGAGCATCATGAGTGAGACTGGAAAGTATTGACTGAGTGAGGCCTAGAGTCATATTTTTGAGACAGTTATGCAATCGGACTGCACACCGCTGTGATCCTTGAATCATACCTTCGTTGGTTTGATATAGCGCTTGAGCTTATAGGATCCCCTCCGGAGTCTTTACACCCCTAGTGAGCACACAGATATTGAGGGATGGATCTTCCCTGGACATGGATCTTGTCCGAGTGATATGTTCGGGAGATGGATCTTCTTTGTGGTGTCTTGTTTCGGAGATGGATCTTCTCCGTGGGGCTAGATTGGCCTTTTCCTCAGTACTGAGTGACTATGTCACTGTGTTTATCCATATTCTGGGATGGATTTTCCCTGGGCCTGATGGCCAATTCGAGTACTGAGTGGACTTCCTTATGAGAGTTTGAACACTGTATACATAGCATTTCTGATTTTACACGAACTTATTCAAGTTTACAGACATAACTCGGTGCATTTCTCTTACTTTCTACTCTATTACTGTCATGTTCAAACTATATGTTGTTGTTCAAATTATCGGAGGTTTAGTCTGTCACTACCTCTCAGCCCATAGGTTGTTTTCGTTACTTATTGAGTTGGTGTACTCACGTTATACTCTGCACCTTGTGTGCAGATCCAGGTACATTGAGATCCAGCTCTGGTCAGTGAGTCGCAGCAGTTTCATCGGAGTTGACGAGGTAGCAGCTGGCGACCGTGATCTCGTCACCTCTTTCTCTTTTACCTGTCGTATTTACTTTCAGACTATGTTGGTCATTTATTTTCGGGTTGTGTAATGTATTAGCAGCTCATGACTGTGTGACACCGGATCCGAGACTATAGTATTGAGCCTTGTTTTCCCTTCTTAAACTGTTACGAATTTTGAATTGCTATTATTAATGATTTGAATGGTTAAAAATAAGCATTTTCTCCAATAATCAAACCTAGAAATGTTATAGTTAGGTGGCTGGCCTGGTTCCACGACAGGCGCCATCACGACTCCGAAATTGGGTCGTGACATGTAGTCTTCCTATTTAGGCGCGCTAAAATAAGGGAAGTAAATATTCTAATTGATATTTTGAAACGAAAATCACGCATCAAATATTATCATCAGTTTCAAATCTAATTTTAGCGACTCTGTTCTGGCGAAACACCGTGTTTCTACATTTTTTCTTAATCCACAAATCAAAAAATGACTAAATCTTCTACAATTCTTCTGCAACAAACCCAATCATGTCCAAAATCCCAATTATGCTACAATTGAATGGGAATTTGGATAGCTATAGGAGATTTAGAGAATTTCAGGTCGATGGCATTGTAGTCGATGAGGATGCGAGTTATAGTATATTGATTTCTACAATTGCAGAGCAATTAATGAATGATACTTCCAAAAAAATTATAGAAATCAAATACATTGTGAACGAGCATTGTCCTCCAATGGAAATTAGGAACGATATGGGTGTTCGTGTATATATGGAGACAATAAAGAAAAATAAAAACTTAGGATCATATCCTCTATGTATAACTATTCGCGATTTCAATATGGAATTGAGTATCACCAATGAGAACACAATTGGAGGTGTGGAGGTGTGTCTATTACAAATTCTATCAAATTCTGGTTGTATATTATTATCTACAAAATATCTTTATTTATCTACAAAAAATCTACATATTAGTGTTCATATATGTATGTCAGTATTGATTTTAACAGTATCTATAAAATTGATACATTTATTCTACAATTAAACTACATTCTATTTGAAAAATAATGTGGAATACATAATTTCAATTCATCTACAAATTATCTACAAAAGTTCTACAAAATGTTCATGACAATATTTATCTTTATTTTAATTTAGGTTCGTCTGGAACACTAAAGTTACTTGATATGCCAGCATCTCCCATTATAGAAGAATATGAAAGTATAATAATAACAGAAAGTACACCAAGTGTTATTGAAGAAGGACAAGTGTACCAAGACAAGCAAACAATTGCAACTGCAATGAAGCACTATTCTGTCATGCACAAGTTCCAATTCAGGGTTAAAAGATCTAGTCATAGAAGGTATGAACATATGAATGGTCAAAGGTCATTGTATTTTTATTTTTGTAGTTTATTTGTAATTTTTTACTTCTTTAGTTTTTCCTTGTGATATGTGTTTATCAATATTGTAGATGGATTGTAGTTATATTGTATAATGTGTTCCTTTTTGTTAAAACAATCCTTTTTTTTACATCTACATTGATAACCAATATTCAAATTGTATTTATTTTGTAGCTACTAACTTATATGTGTTGGTGAAAACTGTACATGACACTTCAAGGCAACTAGCATTAATGATTCTGCAATGTTCAAGGTCAAAAATTTCAACCGCCATCACACATGCTTTTTAATGGACAATACATTCATACAACGCAAACCTACTGCCATGGTAGTTGGTAGCATGGTTGTTCCAAAATATTCTGATCCCAAGACAGTTTACACACCAAAGGACATACAAACTGACATGTTGTCTTAACACGACGTGAACCTATCTTACATGCAAGCCTGGAGAGCAAAGGAAAAGGCTTTACAGTTATTGAGAGGTCATCCTGCTGACTCCTACAACAAATTACCAAGTTATTTTTATATTCTTGAGAAGACTTATTCGGGATCTGTAGTTAAATTGAAGAAGACAACATATGAATGCTTCTTATATGCATTTGCTGCTATTTGTACGTCAATCAGTGGTTGGGAACATTGTAGGCCAGTAGTAGTAGTTGATGGGACTTTCTTAAAGTCAACATACAGGGGAATAATGTTGACATCTAGTACAATGGATGCAGCAGGTAAAATTATAGATATTTTGTAGATATTTTGTAGACTGTTTATATTATGCAGATAATTTGAAGATATTTTGTAGATATATTGTATTTGTATGTATTTGTCTTTATATGTATTTTCAAAGCTGCCAGTTAATTATTTTTTGACACTTAATGTAGGTACAATATTACCATTGGCATATGCTGTTGTTGATTCAGAAAACGACGCATCGTGGAAGTGTTTTTTTGAGCAATTCAAACATGCATATGGTGAAAGACCAAATATGTGTGTTGTTTCAGATCGGAATGAGAGTATCATGAAGGCAACATCCATTGTCTATCCTGACATGGCACATTACTCTTGCATGTGGCATATTTGGACAAATATAAGGGCAAAGTTCAAGAAGGGTCATCTAAAGTTAAGCGAATTGTACTTTGCCACAGCACGATCATACACTCTTGATGAATTTAATGAAAGGATGTCGAAGATTGAAGAGATAGACCCGCGTGTTAAATCATACTTATATGATATTGACTATCATAGATGGTCAAGAGTACATGCAACGGTGAACAGAACTTGGACTATGACATCAAACATTGTAGAGTCGTTGAATGTTGTAACAAAAGATGCAAGAGAGCTGCCGATAGCAGAACTATTAGAGTATATGAGGACTCTTCTTGAACGTTGGACTAACGAGAAGTTATTGAAAGCAAAGGGTACTTTCACATACCTTGGGTCAAAATTCAACAAAGAATTGGAGAACAACAGAACATTATCGCAGAAGCTTAGGGTAAGATCTGTTTATTTGGTGCATAAAAATAATATATTAATATTCAATGTATCCAGATTGTAGATATTTTATAGATAATTTGTAGATAACTTGTAGATAATTTGTATTCTGATTGTAAATATTTTGTTTTCTGTTTGTAATGTAATTGTAGGTGAGGGCTTCAACAGATCATATACATACTGTGATAGATGGTGTGAAGCGGTATATTGTGTGTCTTGAAAATAAGAGATGTAGTTGTGGACAATTCCAGCTTGATGAACTTCCTTGTGATGCTTTGGCTGCTTTAAGGCACAAGAATGAG
Organism: Nicotiana undulata; assembly: GCA_005239495.1. Taxonomy (NCBI): domain Eukaryota; kingdom Viridiplantae; phylum Streptophyta; class Magnoliopsida; order Solanales; family Solanaceae; genus Nicotiana; species Nicotiana undulata. The sequence goes on from ML246675.1 coordinate 55,680, forward strand.
TCATATGAAAACTATTGCTCGCTGTTTTACACAAGGGAGAGCCTATTGCGTACTTATGAAATACCAGTAAATCCCCTGCCTGATGAAAGCAAATGGAATGTGCCACAACATATATGTGATGAAGTAGTAAATCCACCAACAGGCGAGAAAAGGCAGCCAGGAAGACATCAAAAAGAAAGATACAAAACATATGATGAAATAAATTCAAAGAAGTACAAGGTGTCATGTGGCAACTGTGGAGGTGAAGGGCATAACAAAAGATCTTGCAAGAATGCACCAAAAAAGAAATAAAATTTAATGTAGTTAATAGAATATTTCAAAAGAATCGTTAGTGTGTTCAGGATAACAGAATTTGATGTGTAATTGTTGAAGTTTTTTAAGATCATAATGTAGTTAGTTTGATTTATTTATTTTTTGTTAAATTTTTTTCTTTAGTGAGATAGTACTTTCATAGATTGATTTATTTATGAATGGTTTCTATATATTTAATCTAACACTTTTTTGACTATCTCAAGCATCCTTTACATTGTAGTTAATATTTATCTACAATTTGTTTACAATACAACTACAAAAAGATATTAAATTAACTGGAATTGACAGAATAACTATATTTTAAATTAGTGGGAAAGGAGTTATATATACAAATTAAATACAACAATATATTAAATTAACTGGAATTGTCAGAATAAACACAATGTTAAATATTTCTACATATTATATACAGATTCAACCACAAATTATACAATCTTTTCTAAAATATTTACATTCAGTGCTCCCAGATTGTAGATATTTTGTAGATAATTTGTATTCTAACAACAAAATAACTACATATTTTTGAGTTTGACAGAATAACAGTATAAAAATTCAGTTGGAAATGATTTATATGATAAAATAATGAAGATCAAGTACTTTAAACATTCAACAAGTGAAGATAAAACCAACAGGCTGTTTTCATTTGAACTACTAAACTGGATAGGAAAAAATAAAACAAAGGCTACTGTAAGTGTAGCGCAAGTCTGCTACAATTAAAACACAAAATATATTGTTCAAACCTTGTGTACTATCTTTATTCTAAACTAGCATCAACAAAACAACTATACTACATGTTTCATACATAGATATGACAACTACTTCTTCTTCCTCTGAACTCGTATTTTCTCACTCAAAGCTGGTGCACCCTTTCTCCTTGCCAATCTGCCTGTCACCTCACTTTCACTAATTGCCCCATTTTCCTGCTTCTTTCTAGCATAGTCCCACAGTAGCGCTTCATAGCGTCTACGGTGTTGGTCTATATCAGAAATGTCTTCTGCCTGAATTGACAAGTCTTCAAGACTAACATACTCCACAAAGGCAGCAACAAATACACCACAGTCACTGTAAAAATAAAAAAGTGTCAATATTTACCAAATTATTAGGAAAAAAAAGAGTTAAATGTATATAAAGAAAGAAGATTTTTGTTACAGTGATCCTTCTTTTTGCTGTGGTATCTCTCCGACGATCCACTGAACATCAGTGGGTCGGTAACAGCTTTCTCAATGTATGCCTTTGTATTCTTAAAGTTGATGTCTTTACGCTTCCCATAACCGGTGCATGACAAATACAAAGGGATAATAATAGAAAACTTGTCGACACAAGATTCAACAATAGGGTGATTGCGTGAATAGACCATGGAATCATACGCATATAGTTGCCTGTCTGCAATGTCAAAAACAACCAACACCCAGTGGAATTTTTCTACAATGTTGACAGGCATGATGACATAATCAACTTCATCCCATGCAACATTTGCGAGTAGTCTATACCCCAATATATATTCTTCTACAACGTCCTGGAGTTTGACAACAGAAAACTTCTTTTCTTGAGGAGAATTTTGGAACTTTTCATAAATTTGTTCAATCCTAGTCTTGAACAAACAATCTGTTGTAGTAAACCTGGTCTTGTTGTGTGGCCATACTTGCTTCTTTTCCTCAAGTAATACATTATAACATCAATGTGCTGCAACAAAAACAGTTTGCATTTATACTACAAGTCATCTTCAAATAGTCTACACAAAACTACAATATAACTACAATTACACTACAAACAGAAAACAAAGCATCTACAATCATATCTAAAACATATCTACAATTTATACTACAAAGTTATCTTCAAATAGTCTACATAAACTACAATATAACTACAATTGTACTACAAACAGAAAACAAAGCATCTACAATCATAGCTACAACATATCTACAATTTATCTATAAATTATCTACAAACTAGGAACATTGATTCTTACCGAGTCATTGAGGACTTGCCCGGGGTATGCCAGGGAAAAGAACCACTCCTTCTTGTCAATCTTTTCCACTCCAAGGTCTAACCATGGCTTAATTTGGTTGTCCTTTATGGAATACAGAGCCTTCCTCCTATATAAACAAATAGATATAAAAAAAATTGTAGAATGAAGTGGATATGTAAAAGATGAATGCTGGAATCAAAGTGTCAAATTGTGCATTCTAACCTCTTTGAACCTTTGTCGGTACCGTCGTATAACCACTTGTTGAATTGGTTCAACACCTCAGGATCTACATCTTCACCAATAACAGTAGTAAATGGGTGCTTGAGGTGGAAAAATTGAGGTCCAACCGAGGTGCTGCCACCAGAATTGTATAGAGGGAGAAATGGTGATCGGGCATGCTTTCCCGGCTACCTTGTTCTACCTTGATGCACAAGTGTTGCTTCATCTTGTATAGGCTCACCAAACTTAACCAACTGGGATAAGTTATCAAGCAGCTCAAAATCATCAAGTGTTACCTCCTTCTTCTCACCTCCGGATTCTTCTGAATCACCTAGATTCACATATTGTGCATCTGCACCTGCATTGTCATCTTCCTCATTCACCTGTTCTGTTTGAGCTGCTACTGTCACTCCGTGAATTGGAGACTGTGGATTCATATCTTCCCTCTTTGTAACACCATGTATATCTTACTTAATAGAAAGGTTAAAATATTAAAACATAAAGAAAATATATCTGAATACCAATTCATACATGCATTCTCTTCATCAGCTGCACCTTCAAAATATGTATATAAATCAACACGTGCTGGAAGATTTTCTTGACCAATTGCACCTTCAACATGTTCTATTTTTTTTCGTTAAAAATGTTAAATCATACTTCCTAATAGTGGCTTGACAGATTAAGGAGATATGTAGGTGTGTTCTAAGATCTATATTTATTTGTTAACAAACTACATTATGTTGTATTGAATTGTATATATTAGGTATATATAATGTAGACACATTGTAGATATTCTGTAGATAAGTGTAGATATATTGTAGATATTCTGTAGCTAATTGTAGATAAAGTGTAGATATTTTGTAGATACCTGTTTTGCTAGTGCTGGCTTGCACTTGTTCCCCACTATTGAACTGAAATTGCTGATTGTTCATGTCTTTTTGTTGGTCAGTATTTTTTGTTGAACTACCAGCAAACTGAAAGTTTTATATTAGTTTGTATATATATTTTAGAGGTTCCATAAATTGTTTTGTTATATAAATAAAATTCAAATCTTACCTTTGCATCAGCTTGGTCATTTTGACTGTTTATCAACTGCAAAACAGTCTTGACAGACTCGTTTATTAGCACTCGAAGGCTATCGAGTTCTTCAAAGACATCTTTCCTAACATCAAAGCTTTTCATCAACCTACATGTTACCAAAAAATAATTTGTTAACTTCAGAATATGTCTTAACATACAATCAAAAACAGATGCAGTATTATATATAGATTAGAATGTTGTATACATATTACCTTCTCAATGCCTCTTTCTAATTTTCTAATCTTTTCAAGAATAGACTCCTTGTCCTCTTCTCCAATGGGAAATTTGGGTTCCAACGGAGGAGCATCAACATTGGGAACCTCAGAAATATGTTCAACCTCTTGAAACTTATACTCAACTTTGTCAGACAAAGACATGACTGCAATCTCTTTAGGAGATTCATTTATGTTGGTGAACTGAATGAGGAAAAAACAAATTAGTTTGATTAAGGCAAAACATGTAGAATAATTGTAGATATTTTGTAGATAAAATGTATAATCATAAATAAAAACCATTTACCTTGATCCATTCAGGCTTGGTCATTCTTTCTTCAATTGCAGCTAACCAAATCTGACCCTTACTAGATGACCAGTTAAGTATGCGAGGGATTGAATTACCAATCCTTGTAGCTATATCAGTGTTGACGGTAGAGCAACACTCATACAACCATACTTGCATGGCTAGTGGGAATCCTAAAATGAGATAAGAATGTACGAAAGGATTTAGCATATGCCTAACTGATTCCATCAACTGTCTGTAAGACTTAATACCCCATGGGTATGTCTCATACTAACCGGATTCCACCAAATAAAACCTAAAGTGATCTACCAACCCAACATGGTCTTTCTCTGACGGACAAATAAAAAATTATAAGAGATAAAGAATACATAACTTCACTGCATCCTCATCATTTACCCAGCTTATGTTGGTTACAATTTGTTTCAAGTATGTCTTCTCAACTTTTTCTTTGTTTGGAAAGTAGCTGGTTATTATCTTACTGACATAATTGGTAGTGTAACCAAAATTTGTCACCTGGGTATGACATCTAAACTCCCTCAACTCAAAATTTAGCCTCTCACCCTTTAACTCAACGGAAAAATATGAAGCATCAGATGAATTCAATTCATACTTCATGAGAAGATGAATAGCTTGATTTTGCATGCATAGACTGGGAAAGGACAGTGAGTAGCCGAAGCATGTCTTCTTGAAAAGCTTCAAACCATTTGGAGACAAAAGCTCTTTAATCTGGCTAGGAATGCTAGGGTCACATAAAGTGTGGAATCTAAGCAACCCATAATCAACATTATGGGGTGCAAAAAATGTCCATTCTGCACAAATAATAAATAACCTCACATTAATAAAGTGCCTAAAAATATAGATTCATTTACAGTTTAACTACAAAATAACTACAGAATATCTACAATTTACACATACTATGGAAAAGACAGCAACAAATATCTACAATTCTGCCGGAATAGTTATTTGTATATTTAAAGCTACAAGTAATCTACAAAATAACTACAAAGAAACTACAAAAGTTCTACAAATGTAAAAACATATCAATAAAACTACAATTAATCTTCAAAATGAAGACAACTAATATACAATTCTCTAAAACCACATATTACGCTGATTTTTAAAACCTAAAACAAACTAAATAGCTAGAGACGAAATTACTAAATTGTTACCTTCACCAATGAATGTTTCCGAACATTTTTAGGGGATTTTTTTGAATTTTTCTTCTTTTTGGGAGTTTTTGAACTAGGAGATGTCACGACCCGAATTAACCCTCCGAACGGCCTCGTGACGGCACCTAGTCCCTATGACTAGGTAAGCCTAAAATAAGCGGAAAATAGGACAAACAGTAATAAAATAGTGAAAAAGAAACAATAACTATAAAACTTAGTCGCTCGGCATGTACAACGTTTACTTTCCCGAAACTCGGAATATCACCAAGTCACAAGCTTTATACAGCTATAGCTTTATACAACAGAATAAGGAAATTGTGTTTATGTCTATCTTCTATGCCTATAGTAGAGTAGATGGGGACACGTGAGATTCTGCGGACGTGACAGAATTACCTCACAGTCTCCTGAGCAAGTGTTGTAGTACTCCTAGCCAAAACGCTGCGCACCGGTACCTGGATCTGCACATGGGGAAAACATGCGCAGGAAAGGGCGTGAGTACTCCACATTCGGTACTCTGTAAGTGCCAAGCCTAACCCCAGTCAAGTAGTGACGAGGTCAGGTTAAGGCTCTACTGAGTAAAAAAAAACAAGTTAGTTATAAGTCTAAACAGTGAAATATAAATAAGCAATGATAGCACGATTTAAAAGGAGGACTGAAGGAAATAATAGAGAAGAGCCCTCGGCTCTGCACAACATATATCTTAACAACAAATATGCAATGCAGTACAGGGGGAAAGCTCCAAGATCTCGGTCCGTAGTCCCAATTTAAATATGCTATGCAGTACAGGGGGAAAGCTCCCGGATCTCAGTCTGTAGTCCCAATTTAAATATACCATGCAGTACAGGGGGAAAGCTCCCGGATCTCGGTCCGTAGTCCCAATTTAAATATGCTATGCAGTACAGGGGGAAAGCTCCCGGATCTCAGTCTGTAGTCCCAATTTAAATATACCATGCAGTACAGGGGGAAAGCTCCCGGATCTCGGTCCGTAGTCCCAATTTAAATATGCTTTGCAATACATGGGGAAAGCTCCCAGATCTCGGTTTGTAGTCCTAATTTAAATATGCAATGCAGAAGTCTATCGGATACGGTTTAATTAAACAGTTCAAGAAAACAACGGGCAAGAATAAGGTAAACTACCTAAGCATCATGCAATTAGTAGAAAATAAGAGAAATTCAAGTAAGGACATGTAAGCATGCTTATTCCTACGCTAACTACTCAGTTATGACATAAAGCAGTAATATAGGAATGAAAATGAGTTATGTCAGGGAAGTAAAAAGTGGAATTTTAGCAACAATGACCCGTGTACGCACTCGTCACCTCATGTACACGGCGTCCACATAACAAAATCAGTAGGAAAATACCTAAGGGGAAGTTCCCAACACAGAGTTAGGCAAGCCACTTACCTTGACTACTGTAACGACTCGATCCGTCGTTACGCAATATACGCATCTATTCCTTTATTTCTATCTTGTAGTAGCTCGGTTAGACTGTTCATGGAGTTTTGGGGTTGGTTGGTTCGGGTTCGGAGTGAAAATAGAGTGGATTGAGACACTTAGTCTCTAACAAGAGCTTTAGAGTTGGAAAAGTCAACCCAGAGTTGACTTATTGGTAAACGACCTCGGAATGCAGATTTTATGGTTCAGATAGCTTCGTTAGGTGATTTGGCACTTAGGAGTGTGTTAAGAATATTTTTAGGGTGCCCGGTGTAGAATTAGGCTTGAATTAGCGAAGCTAGTATTTTGGCGAATTCCGGTTGATAGGCGAGATTTTTATCCGAGGGTCGGAATGAGATTCCGAGAGTTGCTGTAGCTTCGTTAGGTCATTTTGGACTTGCCCGCACTCTTTTCAGGTCATTCGGAGATGGTTTGGTTGGGTTTTTTATCAAATGCGTGTTTCAGAAGTTTTTGGAAATCATAGGCTTGAATTGGATGAGAATTTATGGTTTTGATGTTGTTTTTGGTGTTTTAATGGCTCGACAAAGTTTGAATAACCATGTTTGATATGTTGGTATGTTTGGTTGGGGTCCCGAGGGGCTCGGGTTTGATTTCGGGCGTTAAACGGAGAAGTTGGAACTTGAAATGCAGCTGAAGCTGCTGTTGCTGGTGCGATCGCACCTGCGATGCTTGGGCCGTAGGTGCGGATATCACAGGCGCGGAAAACATGGCGCAGGCGGGAGGTTTGGTCGCTGGGGCGGAAGGAAGATCGCACCTGCGAGGTCGCAGGTGCGGGAGATGGGGTCGCAGGCGCGGGCTCTGGGTGTTAAGTGAAGGACCGCTGGTGCGGTCAATATGTCGCCCTTGCGGGCCCGCTGTTCCGATAAAAAGGCCGCAGGTGCGGGGGGTCGCAAGGGCGGGCGGATGTCCGCACATGCGATGTCGCAGGCGCAGGCGCAGGAAAAGTATCGCGGGTGCGGAAGCTGGGCAACTTAAGTGGGTTTCGCAGGTGCAGTTGAAAGGTCGCACCTGTGGAGTCGCAGGTGCGAGAAAAACACCGATGTTGCGGAAATGCCTGGGCAGAACTATAAAAGGCAGCCTTCGCGAAATTAGTCTTCTTTCACCATTTTCGCACACGGGTTGGAGGTTTTGAAGGGGTTTGAAGAGGGATTTCGTTGTTTCTTAAGGGAGGTAAGTTTCTTGGACTCAAAACTCGTTATATTGTGCATTAAGAACGATTTTAGGTTGAAATCTTTGGTAAAAACAGTAGAAAAATGGTGGTTAGGGCTTGGGTTTAAGAGAAGAAGAATGGGGGAATTGGAGGACCATTTGAGGTACGATTTTTGTGTTCTTGGTATGGTTAGACTCGGGAAAAGAAAAAGAACCTAATGTTGTGAAAATTTCTGACTTTCGAGACGTGTGCCCGAGGGTCGGGTTTTGACCGAATTCGGGATTTTTGGTAATTTGCTAAATTTTGATTTGGGGATTGTTCCTTAGCACATTGTGACGCTATGTAAATGATTATTGATAGATTTGGAGCATTTGGAGGCCGATTCTCGAGGAAAGGGCCAGGCGGAGTAGAGTTGAGCCGGTTTCGAGGTAAGTAACGGCTTCAACCTTGGAACTGAGGGGTTCAAAACCCCAATGTACATGCTAATTGATGATAGTTACTATGATACACTCGCCAAGTGACGGGCATATGAGTGTTGGTTGATTTGTTGTGGCCCGGCTTATCCCCAGGCACGGTTTAACTGTTGTTCCACCATGATATCGGTACTGTGAAGGCTATTAATGCGTAGAAACTAAAAGAAACATAACAAGTATAAATGATAAGACTTCATGTCTATATGTGGAGACCGGAAAGGGTCCGTTACTGTTGTTTCTATTGCGAACTTTACTTGTGCATACTCAGTCCTGTTATTATACATGTATTCGTATTTCAGTCTCAGAAATCATTTATTTATCATGCATTGCCATTGTTTGGGCTGTTACATAATGAGAGTGTTGTGAGGAGACTGGTAATTCTGACTGAGTATGGGCCTAGAGCCAAATGTTGAGATGATATACCCTTCGTGGGCTTGATATATATATAGCGCTTGGGCCATATCCTTGGCGGCCCCTCCGGAGTCTTTACACCCCCAGTGAGCGCACAGTTATTGAGGGATGGATTTCCCTGGACATGGATTTGTCCGAGATATGAGATATTGAGGGATGGATTTCCCTGGACATGGATTTGTCCGAGATATGAGATATAGAGGGATGGATTTCCCTGGCACAGATACTGTTTATGAGATATGGAGGGATGGATTTCCCTGGTACAGATTATGGATGAGTATGATATCCCGGAGATGGATTTCTCCGAAAGGCTGAATTGGCCTGCTCCCTCGGTACTTAGTGACTGAGTCACCACGTCGTACACGTTACGGGATGAGTATGTTTTCGTTACTTACCTGCACACTGTGTGTGCAGATCCAAGTGCACCGAGATTTGGCGTGGATCGGTGATAGCAGCTTATCTCTTAGAGCCGACGAGGTAGCAGCTGGTGTTCGCTGTCCCGTCCCTCTTTTCCTTATTTTTCCTCCTGTATTAGAAATTGGAAACTTAAAACTTCAGTATTATTTCTCAGTTGTATTGATGTTAGTAGCTCATGACTGCGTGACTCCAGATCCTAGATTGATTGTTGGAGCTTATTTCTTCTGTTAGACTGTTTTTAACTGATTAAAAACTTCCGTATTTCTATGAGTTGAAAAAAATATGAAAATGAGTAAATTTCTCTAGTAAATGAATTGAGTATTGTTGTAACGGTTGGCTAGCCTGGTTCCACGACAGGCGCCATCACAACCCGGATGCGGGTCGTGACAAGTTGGTATCAGAGCACTATGTTGAATATGTCTCACCAGTCATGAGCAGGTTTAGTAGAGTCTTGAGGATCGGTACGAAGACGTCTGTACTTATCTTCGAGAGGCTGAAGAACCTTTAGGAAACTTCATATCATTGAATTCTGTCGTGCGACTCTGTTGATTCTTGGAACTAAACTCTCATTGTTTCATCCTCTCACAGATGGTGAGGACTCGTGCTACCGGCAGTGATGACCCGGCACCAGCAGGACCAGTTCGAGGCCGAGGTCGTCGTGGTCGAGGTCAGGCTAGGGGGATGGGTGCAGCCCGTCTGGTACGTGGGGCAGCATATGAGGATCCTCCCATTACTCAGGATCAGGTTCCCGCAGTCGAGGTTCCAGCGGGGCAGGACCC
>ML246677.1:12196-23586 GCA_005239495.1 Nicotiana undulata
CCCCCCCCCCCCTCTTGTGTGGTATTGACGTTTGGAACATCAAGAGCCTTGTTTATAGATGTGTTGTGCACCACATTATATAAACAGGAAGCTATAAGGCATTTAGGATTGTGTTACCCTTCTTTCAAATCAACATCGTGTTATAGAGTTGAGCCATAAGAGTTCGAGCCAAGATCATGTTTGCTAATTATGGAGCTGCTTGTAGTTTGAAAAGTTACAGCTAGCCAGAGAGGTAATACAGCAGCATGTAATGGCACTAGTGGAGAGAGAATTCTTGACTATATGGCCCAGTTTGAGGTCCTATCAGATCGTGCATACAAGATGTGTTGATTTCCTACTTAAGACCCTATGACGGGGATATCTAATATACCCAGCAAATTGCAGCTCATGGGAGTATTATAAGGTAAAGGTATAAGTTAAACAGATAACAGAAGCAAGGCGAAGAAGGGTGCAAGGTACCCAATTAATGAAGATTTTCCAAATTTTCAATTCACGAAGAGAAATATAAGGCTTATAAGTTAATTCGACAGTAATAGATGTATGTACAATTGGTCACACCCATTTTAGTTATGTCCTATTGGGCTAACAGGTGTAGTTTAAGAGAAGGACGGTATATCGGGATACGGGTGGGGTTAGAGTAACCCAAAATTGTGAATAGATTATTTGCGTTAGTTGGCATTTCTGAAGGATATTGCAAATGTGCCAATAGATCTCCTTGTGACACACCCAGATGGTGCACTCTAAAATAGCACAGCTGGATATGAGTACTACAAAGATAGGCACTGCAAGCCTTGATGGGATAAATATTATCTTATGTGGCTCCCGTCCCTAGTAGAGAAAGAATGATAGGCAACCCGAAGAGCTAGTAAATGGATCAAGGGAAAAGTAAAAGAATGTCTTGTTCGAGTTTTCAGAATAAAGTGATAGACATAAATGTTAGTGGGAAATAAGAAGAGAGTTAATGAAGCATTATGTGTATGGTGTGACACATGGATAACAACGGTAGATAAAACAAATGAATGTATTATAGAGTCTATAGTCAAGTGAAGGAAAAGACGAGAGGTGATAGGCCTTGAGACACCAAAAGAGTATAAGCCATAAAGTCATATCTCATCTCGAGAAATAAGTTTGTGACTCCAACGCGACCACCGAAAGGAAAAAGTTACACCCCGGATTAATAGAAATCAGTAGGGGCTGGTGAACAAGATAAACTAAACATGAATTAGGGACTACGTGATTTGATAATGGTCGACATCACGAGTATTTCATATTTCGTTCGGACGATAATATAATGGACAACAAAAGAAGATTCATGAGAAATTCAAAGAACGGTCATTCAGGAAGACACATCCCTAAAGCAAGCAATGTGAGCAAAGTCAAGCTTAAGGGACTGCATGTGCCAGTTACAATAAGTGTCACCCTTGCAAGTAAGGAAATTTTTTATCCTTGGTACAAAAGGATTTCCACAAGGCGGGTAAGGGCTATCGATGATGTGGATGTTGATACCCAATTTTTCCTAAAAGTAATTTTAAATTGCATATATACCTTCAAAATCATGCATGGGCATTAATTGGTATTTTTCCAAAAATTTTCTACATTTTTATTAATTTGCCCAGCATTTTATTTCTAATAAATAACTGCAAAATTACATCACAAATGATTTGAAAGACATTTCTCAATTCAATTTATTATTTATGGTCCTACTAAGTCCAAATTATTCAACAAATAGCCAAATTGGCACCTTTTGGCTATAATTGCAATAACTTTGCAATTATAGCCCATGCATATAATTTTGTACTATTTTTTACCAGAAATTAGTCTTTTGTATTTTAAATACTAAATAATCATTTTTTCGAAATATCTCTATGCATGAAATTCATTTTTTTATAATTAGTAACTATTTTATAAATTATTAATTAATTTATCTTGGGTATTTAACAAATGGCCTATTTTATTTCAATTATAGCCTTATTAAGTTAGCCTAAATAGTCCTAAAACCAGCCCAAAGACCCCAGACCCAAACTTCTACCACTACCCGACCCAATTCCGCTTGAATCCTGACCGTTGATCATTTTTTATCAACGGCCCAGATTAAACCTTACCTTAATTAACCTAAGACTACCCCCCCCCCCCAAACCCTTCACTCTCCTCTCACACTCCGCCGCCACCCTTCACTCTCCTCTCCAAATCATCTCTGCCCTAACCCTAATCCCCCTCGTCATTGCTTACCTGTCGTCGACCATGGTGAATTATCACCATCCTCAGCCTTAACGGCTCTCCTACGCTGGGATTTTTTCTATCTTTGAGGTCCTCGAGGGACAGGGGATCAGTCCACTCACCCCTTGGTCTTTCCTTACCGGTCTCAGGCCACCGTGGCTCGTTTTGAGTAAGATCGTCCTATTTTTGGCTAAACCTATGGCTTCTAAGTCGGTATTTTTATCCCTGGGTCATTTTCTCGAAACCCTAATCTCATCTCTTAAACTTTTTAGATATATAACAGATCTGAGAAGAATTGAACTATTTTTACTTGTTTTTTTATGAGAAATCTTCTGATTTTCAAAGCGTATCTTCGTTTTTCCTAATTGGGGTTTCTGAGATTCTTTCTTCAAAAAACGACTTCTGATTTCTAAGTGTTTATTCTCTGATTCTTACATGTTTAATTGATTTTCGTTAAGTCCCCCCTTAACCCTAACTAGTTATGTTGAAACCCCTAATTTTTAGCAGTATGTCTGCATTCTGAGTTCGTCCTTGCTTGTTTGTTCATTCGATTTTGCTATGTGTTTGATTCTCATGAATAATGCTTCGTTTAATTAGAGTATTTGGTGATTTTTACCCTAGTATGTCATGTTCGGGTTTCAGATCTAATTCCTTCTGTTTATACTTGGTTTACTTGCTTATTCATGGAAAATCAATATTATTTTCCTTAAAAACAATGCTATTTTGAATCCCGGATTCATTGATTTGTTATGGTGATACTTGTGTGCTGATTTCCCCCAATTATTTCCATATTGTAGAGTCTTTAATGATCTCCTACCTTATTATGTGATTAACTGTGTTACTCATTGATTCTTACTACTTATTTCCTTAATTGAACCTTTGTGTATCTACCCTTAATTACCGACTCTCTACCTAGATTATTTGATTTCTTGTTCTTTACCGTTAGTGAATTACTCCCTTAATTAAAGGAAGACCTCACTGATTTTAGGCCTGATTGATTCTGTGACTCTCCAATTACTAAATAATTTATTGCTTACCTTATTTGTCTAGCTCTCAATTGTGATATATTCCCTCTTCAATTCTCATTGACGAATATCTGGATATCCCGGTATGCTACGGGTGTGGAGTGAGAGGTCATGTTCAGCGGGATTACCGTGCGCCCAGCCAGGGCAGGGGTAGGGGTTTTGCTCAGTCATCCGGTTCTTCAGTTGCCACATCTTTAGGGCGTCCTCCAGCCCCAGCGAGGCGTGGTGCAGTTAGGGGTGGAGCTCGTGGTAGAGGTGGACCCAGCCGATTCTATGCTTTGAGTGGTCACCAGAACGCGGAGCGTTCTCTAGATGTTGTCACAGGTATTCTGAATGTTCAAGCACTTGATTGTTATGCTCTGTTTGAGATAGAACCCGAACAGCTTCATGAGTCGTTCTCTGTATCGACTCCGGTTGGTGATTCTATTACAGCAGCGCGAGTCTATAAGAATTGTGTTGTCACGGTATGTGGTCGTGTTACCACGGACAATCTTATTGAGCTTGGGATGGTAGATTTTGATATTATTATGGGAATGGACTGGCTTTATTCGTGCTTTGCTAAACTCGACTGTCGAACCAGAATCATAAGGCTAGAGTTTCCTAATGAGCCGGTTATTGAGTGTAACGGGAATTGTGTGGTGCCGAAAGGTAGGTTTATCTCCTGCCTTAAGGCCTCGAAGATGATTAAAAAGGGGTGTGTCTATCATTTGGTCCGGGTTGCGGACACCACTCCATAGGTGCCTGCTCCCGAGTCCGTTCTTGTTGTGAATGAGTTTCTTGAAGTATTTCCGGACGAGCTTCCAGGGATTCCGCCAGATAGAGAGATCGATTTTGGTATTGATGTACTACCAGATACGCAGCCAATATCTATTCCACCATACAGAATGGCGCCAGCAGAGTTGAGGGAGTTAAAGGAGAAGTTGAAGGATTTATTAGAAAAAGGGTTCATTCAGCCAAGTGTGTCGCCGTGGGGCGCTCCGGTTCTTTTCGTCAGAAAGAAGGATGGGTCGCTTCGGATGTGTATCGATTATCGACAGCTCAACAAAGTAACTATCAAAAACAAGTATCAATTGCCTCGAATAAACGATTTGTTTGATCAATGGCAATGTGCGAGGTTCTTTTCCAAAATTGATTTACGGTCTAGGTATAATCAGTTGAAGATCAGAGAGCAGGATATTCCTAAGATTGCCTTCAGGACTCGTTATGGTCATTTTGTATTTTTGGTAATGTCCTTTGGGCTGACCAATGCTCTAGCAGCTTTCATGGATCTTATGAATCGGGTTTTCAAGCCATTTCTAGACTTCTTCGTGATTGTTTTTATTGATGACATCCTTGTCTACTCACGGAGTCGGGAAGATCATGATAATCACCTCAAGGCAGTCCTGCAAACTCTTCATCATCACTAGTTGTATGCTAAATTTTCGAAATGTGAGTTTTTGCTAGAATCAGTCGCGTTTTTGGGTCATGTTGTTTCCAGAGAATGGATTTAGATTGATCCCCAAAAGATCGCAGCAGTGAAAGATTGGCCTAGACCAACGACCCCGACAGAGATTCACAGTTTCTTGGGTCTAGTTGGGTATTATCGGAGGTTTGTTGAGGGATTCTCTACCCTCGCCTCCCCATTGACTAAATTGACGCAAAAAGCGGTGAAGTTCCAGTGGTCCGACATTTGTGAGAAAAGTTTTCAGGAATTGAAGTCGAGATTGACTTCGGCACCGGTATTGACCTTGCCAGAAGGTATGGAGGGATTTGTGGTTTATTGCGATGCTTAAAGGGTTGGTTTGGGGTGTGTGTTGATGCAACATGGGAAGGTTATAGCGTATGCTTCAAGGAAACTCAAGAATCACGAGAAGAATTATCCGACACATAATTTGGAGCTCGCGGCAGTGGTATTTGCATTAAAAATTTAGCGGCATTATCTTTATGGAGTCCACGTGGACGTGTTCGCAGACCACAAGAGTCTTCAGTATTTATTCAAGCAGAAGGAACTGAATCTAAGGCAGCGGAGGTGGTTAGAATTGCTTAAGGATTATGATATGAACATCTTGTACCATCCAGGAAAGGCGAATGTGGTGGCCGACGCTCTCAGTCGGAAGTCTATGGGTAGTTTGGCTCATTTGGAAGCGGATCAGAGGCCCTTGGCTCGGGAGGTTTATCAATTGGCCAATTTGGGGGTTTGTCTTTCAACCTCAGGCGAAGGGGATTTTATGGTGCATAATGGGGCAGAATCGTCACTTGTAGCGGAAGTCAAAGAAAAGCAGTTTATTGATCCAGCATTGGCACAGTTGAAGGAGGCAGTTCTGAATAACAAGATTTCGGCATTTTCACTCGGCAGCAATGATGGAGTGTTGCGATATCAATGTGTTCCAGATGTAGATAATCTTTGGGAGAGGGTAATTGCGGAGGCTCATAGCTCCAGGTATTCTGTGCACCCAGGTTCTACGAAGATGTATCATGATCTCCGGGAAATTTATTGGTGGAGCAGTATGAAGAGGCGTGTGGCGGACTTTGTGTCTAGATGTCCGAATTGCCAGCAGGTGAAGGCCGAGCATCAGCGGCCCGGTGGATTAACTCAACTTATGGAAATACCGACGTGGAAATGGGAGATGATCAATATGGATTTCGTGGTGGGGTTACCTTGCACTCAACGCAGGTTCGACTCAATTTGGGTGATAGTGGATCGACTCACCAAATCATCCCACTTTTTGCCAGTCAAATCCACCGATACTACAAAACGGTATGCTCAGTTGTATATCAAGGAGATAGTCAGACTTCATGGCACTCCAATTTCTATTATCTCAGATCGAGGGGCCCAGTTCACAGCTAATTTTTGGAGGAAATTTCAGCAAGGTTTGGGTACTCAGATGAATCTCAGCACGTCTTTCCATCCACAGACTGATGGTCAGGCGGAGCGGACTATTCAAACGCTTGAAGATATGTTGCGGGCTTATGCTTTAGATTTCAAAGGTAGTTGGGATGACCATTTGCCACTTATCGAATTTGCTTACAATAACAGCTTTCATGCTAGTATTTAGATGGCCCCATTTAAGGCATTGTACGGAAGAAGGTGTAGATCTCCGATTGGATGGTTCGAAACTGGTGAGGTGGAATTGTTAGGGCCAGATCTTGTGCACCAAGCTATGGAAAAAGTTAGAGTCATTCAGGAGAGGATGAAAACCGCTCAGAGTCGTCAGAAATCCTATGCGGACGTTCGTCAAAGAGAATTGGAGTTCCAGGTAGAATATTGGGTGTTCTTGAAGGTGTCTTCTATGAAGGTAGTGATGCGGTTTGGGAAAAAAGGGAAGTTGAGCCCTAGGTACGTCGGGCCATATCAGATCGCTCAAAGGATAGGACGGGTGGCTTATAGGCTGGAATTGCCCCATGAAATGTCATTAGTGCACCCAGTGTTCCATGTGTCTATGTTGAAGAAAGTGGTTGGAGATCCATCCACCATCGTGCCAGTTGGGACTATTGAGGTTAATGAATAGCTATCATACGAAGAGGCTCTGGTTGCTATTCTTGATAAGCAAGTCCGTAAATTGAGAAACAAAGAGATTGCTTCTGTTAAAGTGTTGTGGCGAAGTCAACAAGTCGAGGAAGCCACGTGGGAAACAGAGAAATAAATGGAAGAAAACTATCCCCATCTGTTTCAGCAAGTGTAGTAATGATCGTGCGAATTATGGTCCCAAGGCAATTTGATGTTGTATTCAGATTCGTGCAAAGGCACCCCATTTTCCCTAATTGCCTTATTGTTGTAACTTTTCAATGCGTGCTAAAACTGTATACGATGTTATTAAATGGGTGGTGTGCAACCCTTGAAGTAAATGAAAGTTTTGTGAAACTTATGTGATAGGCAAAAGTGATTAATAGTAGTGTAGACTGGTAATGATTAATTGCAATATACATATGGTGTATTGAGGTGATTGAATCGCATGGGACTCACTAAAGTGACCAAATTATGTGCAAGTATGTGCCACTAATTGAATCATATGCCAATTTGTGATGTAAAGAGAATGAACTATGTGTATTTGTCAAAGTAATTGGATATGTGCAAGTGTTGAGGTAATGAATTGTATACCAGTTGTAGGGATAACAGAAACTGTGTAATGATGCTTGGAAATGTGTTTCGGGGGCTCTCTGACAGGTAGATAGGTCTAAATACAAAGGAGACTCTGTCAAAATTTTCTGAAAATATTGGGGTTAGTGTAAATCTGGAAGTTTGCATATCATGTTTTCAAAACCAAACGATTTTCAAAATCTTCATTCGAGGACGAATGATCTTAAGGGGGGGAGAATGTAAAGACCCGTAAAATTTCTTATTTAGAATAATGCCCGAATAAGTCCCCGAGTTGTTATATCTGCAGAAATTCATAACGGACCTTGATTGTGTAAAAGTACCTCGGAATTTGAAAGAATAAAATTTTCCATAAGTTGGGCGTTATGCGACGCACTATGCGATCGCATAACGGGTATGCGGACCGCATAATGGTCGCATACCTGGGCAGGCCACTGCCCAATTTGAGGACAACTATGAGGTCCATTATGCGATCGCATTTCGGTTCTGCGGACCGCATAGTTGTCGCATTCTTCCCCTTTGATTTTTGTCAGGGAGGTTATGTGACACCCTATGCGATCGCATAACATGTATGCGGACTGCATAATGGTCGCATACCTGCACAATGTGTTTTAATTTTGTCCCACCTAGAGGGCCATTCTGCGGTCGTCTCTGCGGACCGCATGTCAAGAATGCGATCGCATTCCTGACCGCATTCCTGTGTCGAGATCCTAATTTTTCTAATTTTAAAACCCGACCCCCAGTCATTAAAACACCCCTCCCCTTCATTTTTAACCATTTTCTGACTAAGAATAGAGAGAGAGAAAGAGAGTTCTTGAGAGAAAGGGGTTTCATCATCCATTTGGTTTTCCACAATCACTTAAGCCCGGGAATTTTCGAGTTATTGTCTTCTTCACTTAAAGAGGTAAGTCTCAACCCCATTTCCCTCAAATTTCCTGATTTTTGGTTAATAAGTAGAACTCCCCTTAAAGGAGTTCTTGAAGATAAAAGTGAAGAACCTTGCATGCATGTTCATTTATTGTCATAATCTAGTAAAAGGGAGTGGGTTAGGGTAAATGTTCACAAAGAAGGAGTTAGAAATCAAAAGGGTCATATAGCATTCGATAAAATGCCTAAGCGAGTTCGAATTGTGTTCATGATTCCTAATTCTAAGATGAATGTGTTGCCTTATGAATTAGATTGACGTTGCTTGATGGTCCGGTGATTTGTGATAGAAATTAAAAAGGGAAACATTCGACACAAGGTATGTATGGCTAACTTTAATCCTTGTAAAATCCCTCTTGTTGTGGTAAGCATACGGTATGTGTACTTATATGGAAATATGTGAATTGATTGTCTAGTTGATTTCTACCCCACTGTGTTAGAGGAGATTTTGAATTGCGACTTGGCATGCACGCTTTATTATGTGAAAATATGGTAATTGTTTAAAGTTATTGATATGAAGCATTGTAAATAAGTTGAACGGTTATGGTAACACCTTGTGCATAAATTGCTTCTTGATGAAAGTTTTGGGTGCTTTGAGCCCAAGTGAATGAATTGATAAATGTTGAAATTGTGATCCTCGAAAGGGAGGCCCTTGTGATGAAATTGTTTGGTGTTATTGTTGCAATTGTGATTCTTGAAAGGAAGGCACTTGTGATGAAATTGTTTGGTGTTGTTGTTGAAATTGTGATCCTTGAAAAGAAGGCCCTTGTGATGAAATTGTTGGTATTGTTGTTATGAAATATGAATTGTCAAGCGGGGTCGGGTTGCGCGCCGCAAAACGAAGTAATAAGGTGTGGGTTGTGGTGATAAGGGTGGCCGAGGTAATAAGGGTGGCCGAGGTAATAAGGGTGGAAAAGTGATCGTTATCACTATTGATATGAAGATTATGAAACTTGTGAATATGGTGGTGTTGGAAAGGGAAAAAGGAGAGATTGTAAAATTGTTGATTTTGATTGTCACTTTCTAATTGTTTTGATTGTTGGTCCTATTGTTGTTTTGTTTCTAATCTGTAATATTGGTTGATTGTAATTGGGATAAAGTTTGTTCATACATACCAGTACAATTCAAATGTATTGACGTCCCTTTTGCCGGGGGCGCTACATTCTTGTGATGATTGTAGGTGGTTCTATAGCAGGTACTCCAGCCCACCGACAGTAGTGCCTCTTCTACGTCCCATCAGCTATTTTGGTGAGCCTCTTTCCTCTCGGGGCCCTGTGTGGTTCATGCCACCTCTTCTTCCGGATTTTTATTTTGGTATTTGTGTAAGGTATAGCCGAAGTCTTGTTACTGGCAAGTATTATATAACTCCTTTGTACTCTTAGAGGCTCCGTAGACAAGAAATGTGGGTTATGTACATATATATTTTGGGCAGTATAACTTGTAGACCACGTAAAGTAAACATGTGTGTTATGTATATTTTGTAATATTGTACCACATGTGGGTAATGACAAAATTCTAGAATTTAATTCCAGGTTGTAAGGATGTGTTTAAATCTTAATTAAATAATGTACATTGGAATCACGGGGTAATACGTGGGATGGAAAAGGGAATCCAGGTCCGCTTGGCTGGTGTTACACCCCATGTTTTCGTACGTGAGAGTACATCGTAAGTCAATTAATGTAAGCTCAGAAATAAGATTCTATTTGATGGAATATAAAGTAAGTTAATCATGTTACGTTAGAGGTTACAAATATTTAAGATCATGAATAACGAGTACCAAGAGGGTTGGAAAGCTTAGAAGCTAAACCAATTGAAGTAAAATAAGTTTCGTCGAAAGTCGACGAGTTTGGAATGTTATAACATGTACTTTAGGGTGATACTATGGTTCATTACATGATAAGGAGGTTATGCTATGAGTTAATTTTTATTGTATGATAGTTGTGTTCTACGTTTNAAACAAAAGTTGGCAAAAGTCTTCACAAGTTACACTCATAATGTGCTTAACATTAGGTCACATATAACTGAGGTTTTCTCCCGATATAATTGGAATTAGGGGATGATATACCTACCAAACTGAAGATATATGAGTGCAGTTTCCAACGCATTAAACCGTTCATCGATACGACATAGGAGTAGAGAGATATATGCAATTTCGCGAGACTGCGCAGACATCATAAGTGACAAGTAGGTGGATCACTAAAGCTTTTTGAGAAATACATTTCATGTATTATATGAGGTCTTATTGGGATATATTATATACCAAATTGAAGGTTTTGGAATGTAGTTTCTAACGCACTTAACTGTTCGTTCATACGACATCAGGATAAAATGATATAAGTGTCGGAAGATGGACCAATCCTAGTGTGCCAAGCTAGCACCTCTTTGACTTTTCCAAACTTGATATATATAAACATTAGGTCGGCTTTCTCTTCATTATTCAGCATAAAACGACCAGAGAACACCCATAGAAAAAACCTCAAGCTATATTCTAGGGTTTCAAAGAAGAATATCATCCCGGGCATGAAATCGAGAAGCATTAACATCAAAATGATCCCTACGACGTAAGTGTCATTATACCGCCTCTTCTTTTTCTTTGTAGTTAGAGTTTTGGAAGTTGCTTAATAGTTAAGAAACATCTAATATCTGTATTTAAGTGTTTAAATATTAAGGAAGGTTGATAAATGTATTTCCTAATAGTTAGAACTCACGGGACGGTGATCGGAAGCCGTGAGTTTGAGTTATTTGACTTGTAGAGGATTGTTTTGTGTTGCTGTTTGGCTGCGTGTTTTACTACTGTTTTGTGGAGTTTTGGAGGAGGAAGGGTGTGGAGAAAAAGCATATAGATATAGGGTTGTGAGCTGTTCGTTCGTTGTAACATTTCTGGGTCGTTTGACACGACTACAGTGGTCGTCTTATGTGTGAAGTGATTAGGTTGTGTGTGGAGTGTTTTGGGAGGCTCAATATGATTATTATTGATGTTGTTTGGGATGTTAGGTGATAGTTTTGACTTGTGTGAAGACATATAAATAGGGGAGGTGCTGTCCGTTTCATCATAAAATAGGTTGTGGTCGATACATAATAGTTATGACGCTTAAACGATAACGATAGTGTCGTTTCTCTTATTGTAGATTAAGGAGTTGTGACATTTG
>ML246677.1:24402-38909 GCA_005239495.1 Nicotiana undulata
TTCGTGAAGGAACTACCGGCATTCGGACGTTCGTTGGAAAGGTATGTTAAGGCTAAGCTCCGTCCTTCCTTTTAGCACGAATTCTGGAAAATTCCTAAGACGTCAAATGTGGTATTTTACTATTCTATTGCTAGAAAGACATTCTGAGAAAGGCATTGGGATCGTGGCTGAAGTATTTTCATGATGCTATTAGGTTGATATTCCACTCGTTCGGTTAAATAGGGTATTCGACATCTATATATGTCATTTTGTCGGCTTTCTTAACTATATGTCCATATATATGAACTCTTATTCGTATTTGGGTTGTGTGACTTAAAAATAAAGGCATTTAGTATTTGCGATCAGTCATTCTTCCTTGTTAAAGTGTATTTTAAAATCTCTAAAGTGATACGTCGATTTCCAAAAATCTCAAATATAATTTTTATGTTTAAACTACTAAAACACTTGATTTTTGAAATACTTTCTTTTGCTAATTATCAAGAAATCATGTATATGGAAGCACTTTAAGCTTTTTATGAACATCTTCAAAGTTAAGTTATCTCTCTGAAAGTCGAGTTAAGTTTTCAAGCTTATTCAAAAAACATATGAGGTTCCACGAGACATTTGTATGCGATACGAAGGTGATTATGAGATTATGAGAATAAGAGTATCAATGAGCCAAGATTGGCTAAGTTCTTGTTATGGCCTATTATGTNTCCCTAATCAAGTTATTGAAACACCATATATGTCAAAGAACTAATAAATTTTACTCCATACCAATAGAGTAAAACATCTCAAATAAGTTTAAGAGAAAAGAAAACATCACTTTTAATGTTTCGATACAAACTCCTGTATTGCACCGATTGTAGGTCGAAATATTGATGAATTATAGAGTCTTCTTGCCTTTGTTGGTTGTCCAATCTTCTGTAGGTCAAAAGTCCCATCAAAATCATGTCTTTGGTGTATTTATTCCGTCTAGAAACAAACCCGGACAAAGCTACCCTTTCCAAGACGAAGTAGCAAACTACTCTGTGATTTTTGTACACCTGCGCAGCACGCCGCGGCGTGCTTGTGAAGATTATCAGCGGGCATGTATTTTTCCTGTCATGCAAGTTTTTTGCTACCGCATCGCAACCTGCGTTGCCCCATGTGGCATGGCAATGTCATTTTCTTAGAGTAAAATTGTTTCATCCTCCTTTGACATCCAGACTTAGTACACGACCCCCGAACATGATCTCGATTAACTTATTGGGTAATTACTCAGACTTCAAAGCTCCAAATTGATCCGTTCAGCTCCAAATTAACGTTTTAGCTCGCAATCACTTTTTACAAGGCATATAACACGTAATATGTGTGATTCACTATCAGTTAAGCTCAAACACGCGTAAAATGCAGTCATTAGAGTGCAATACTACGGCAAAAACACGGGTTTCTAGCATACTATCAATACCATATAGGATAAGATTAGGAATGAAGTTATTTGGGATAAGGTGGGAGTAGCCCCCTTGGAGGAAAAGATGAGGGAGGCAAGGTTGTGATGGTTCATGCATATTTAGTGGAGAACCATATAAGCCCCAGTTAGGAGGTGTGAGGGGTTAACCTTGGTGGGTATGAAGAGGGGTAGAGGTAGCCCAAAGAAGTCTTGAGGAGAGTTGATTAGGCAGGATATGACGCAGCTGGAGCTTACTAAGGACATGACTCTTAATAGGAGGGTATGGAGGTCGAGGATTATGGTAAAAGGTTAGTGGGTAGTCGATCGTTTTCCTTTGTCTTTTTTTGTTCGACAATATTAGCGTTAATTTGTTATCCCTTTATTTTTAGATTGCTTTTACTACCGCTTAATTGCTACATTGGTTTTATTTATTTATTTTGGTGTTGTTTATAATTGTTGTCATTACTTCTTTTTATCTCTTATTTAGTCGAGGATCTTCCGGAAACAGCTTCTCTATCCCCCAGGATAGGGGTAAGCCTACGTACATCTCACCTCCTCAAACCCTACTTGTGGGAATTCACTGAGTTTGTTGTTGTTCTTATAGATTTAACTCAGAACTTCAAAAATTAATAGATCAATTTTATCTTCTTCAACAAGTTTTCTAGCTCAAGAAAAATACATCAATGACACATTTTAGTTTTCTCCGATCTAACAAATCCAAATAACTCAGGTAGATGAAATCCTACTATGAAATTAGGAGGTCCTCAATTTTTGTATGAAACTGTTTATAATGGTTTAGAACTTGAAGATGAGGAGTTGTCTACACTTCCGGAAGCAATAGCCTCAATTAAAATAAATGCTCAAACTATTTATAGTGTTTATCAAATTTCATTAGATCATGCTAGACCAAATGTTCCAACTCGTACTTCTTCTAGTTCTCAATCATCTAAAAGAATTGCGGGAGTAAGAGCACGTAGTGCTTGGGCGGAGTTCATGGGTTCTCAAGGTTCTAGTACTAGTGATTGTTCACAACTAAATGAGCTTGAAATTTATTTGTCAAAGGGAATTGAGGAAGTGAATCCCAACGGCTCCTTTAATATTTTGGAATGGTGGAAGGACAAAGAAAAACACTTTCCGATTCTTTCAAGGATGGCTCGAGACATTTTACCTATTCAAGCTTCAACAGTGGCATCGGAGAGCGCTTTAAGTCAAGCAAGACTTCAGCTTGGTGATTATAGAGTGTCTATGAGGGAGAGCTTGAAAAAATCAGTACTTTTCAAAGATTGGATCCGTTCGGAACGAAGAAAATTTGGACTTGCCGAATCACAACCAGAGATAGACGAAGCTTACGAATAAATACTAGATGAATTTGCGGAGGATGGTGCTTCGCCCCGAAGTGGTGATGAACATGCTTCTTTTCCGCCACCACCAACGGAAATTCCTCCGGACCTTGAAGGATTTATGAAATTTGTAAGAGATACCATGTAAATTAATATGTAACTTGTATTTTGGCACATATTTATTAGTTTCTTTTTCTTCTCAATGGTAGTATTAGGACCTTGTTGTTCTCATTCCATTGGGGGAAGAAGAATAAGAAAGATATTGCCACGTTTTCTTAATGCTATAACAGAAATTATAATGCATTCCTTTGAATATCTCTTTACAATATTTTGTGTTTAAAATTGAATTAAAAAATTTAGGTCACAATTCTATAATATAATTTACAAGAAATTGCCTTAGATAAATCTTTTTAAAAAAAATAGGCCCGGCCCACTTAGGCCCACATAAGATCGGGACCGGCCCACTTAGCACGGGACAATTAGTTAGTGGTCCTGGTCCCGGGCCGGTTCCTACAAAAAAGCACACGAAGCTCGGGACAACTTAGGACCGGCCCACGAAGCCCAGTCCCACTTAGGACCGGCCCACGAGGCCCGTTTAGGCCCCGGCCCGACCCTGATTACACCCTTACACCTATGGCTCAAGCTAATTCTGCCATCTCTTCAATCGCACCTGCGATTCCGTAGGTGCGCACAATCACCCGCGTTTGCGGTCTTTGGCCAAACGTTCTCCTGCCGCATCTGCGGCCAGAACCACGCACATTCGGCCTAAAGCACGCAGGTGCAGGCACACCAGAACTGGTGCACCAGCAGGCCTTTTGAATCTTAACTCAATCCTCGCGTCGTCTGAATGGCGTCCGGGGCCCCATGGCCCAATCCAAACACACTAACAAGTTTTTAATCATAAAACAGATTCGCTCGGAAAGCAAAACTTAACAACGAAACTAAGAAACATACCCCAAACCAAATTGAATCAAGAATAGAAATTTCAAGTTCTTCTAACTTACTCCTAACGCATCAAAACATACTTAAACTACTCGGAACGACCCCAAATTTTTCGTGCAAGTCTTAAATCACCATACAGAACTATTCTATGAGTCGGAAACCCAATTGGACCTCGATAACACCAAATACTACTCCAAACAAAATTTAAGGAACTTAAAATCCTTCAAAGAGCCAACTTTCACTATTAGGCAGTGAAACACTCCCGGGTTATCCAAAACTCGATACGAACATACGCCTAAGTCTGAAATCATCATACGACCTATTGGAACCGTTAAATCTTCGATTCCGTGGTCGTTTACCCAAAACATTGGCCGTAATCAAACTTAGTCTTTTAAGGCCAAACCATGGAACCAAGTGTTCTGATTTCAACCGGAATTCTTCCATATCCCGAACTAACCATCCCTGCAAGTCATAAAATAGTAAAAGCACATATGAGGGCCTTATTTAGAGGAACAGGGTTCTATAAAGCAAAATGATTGGTCGGGTCGTTACATTCTCCGCCTCTTCAACAAACGTTCGTCCTCGAACGAGTCTAGAATTATACCTGGAGTGCTGAATAAGTGTGGATATATACTCTGCATGTCCTCCTCAGACTCCTAGTCGCCTCCTCAACTGGTTTTCCCCTCCACTTAACCTTTTCGCGAAAATCCTTTTGGACCTCAACTGGAAAATTTGCCTATCATTAATTGCAACTGTCTCCTCCTCATAACCCAGGCTCTCATCTAACTGAATCGTGCTGAATTCTAAAACATGTGACCTGTCGGCATGATTCCTCCGGAGCATGGACACGTGGAAAATCGGATGAACTACCGATAGACTGGGAAACAAAGAAAGCTCATAAGCAACATCCCCAACTCATCTCAACACCTCGAATGGACCTATAAACCTTGGGCTCAACTTTCTCTTTTTCCCAAACCTCATGATTCCCTTTATCGGCGAGACTTTCTAAAGAACCTTCTCGCCTACCATGAATGATAAAACACGCGCCTTCTGATCTGCATAACTCTTCTGTCAAGACTAAGCTGTGCGAAGTCGCTCCTAAATAAACTTTACCTTTTCCAAGGCATCCTTCACTAGATCGGTACCATATAACTTAGCCTCGCCGGGCTCAAACCATCCGATGGGAGACCAACATCGCCGACCATACAAAGCCTCAAATGGAACCATCTCGATGTAGGACTGATAACTATTATTGTAAGAAAACTGGGCCAAATGCAAGATTGAATATCACTGCCCTCCAAAGTCAATCACACGTTCTATGAACATGTCCTCCAAGATCTGAACGGTCCGCTCCGACTGCTCGTCGGTCTGTAGATGAAAGGCTGTGCTGAGCTATACACGAGTACCCAACTCGCTCTGCCCTCCAAAAATGCGAAGTGAACTGAGGGCCTCTATGTGATATGATGGAAACAGGCATACCATGCAGCCAATCTTTCTCCTAAATATAAATCTAGGCCAACCTCTCTGAAGTATACGTGGTCACCACCGGAATGAAGTGTGCCGACTTGGTCAACCTGTCGATAATGACCCAAACTGCATCAAACTGCCGCAAGTTCCACGGCAATCCAACGACAAATTCCATAGTAATGCGCTCCCACTTCCACTCAGGTATAGCCATCTGCTGGAGTAGTCCACTTGGCCTCTGTTGCTCGTACTTAACCTGCTAGCAATTTAGACACCTGGAAACATACTCAACTATGTCTTTCTTCATCCGCCGCCATCAATAATGCTACCTCAAGTTACGATACATATTTGTAGCACCTAGATGAATGATATTTGAAATGTGTGCCTCCTCTAGAATCCTCTCTCTCAGGACATCGAAATTAGGAACATACATGCAACCTGTAGTATCGTCTCCCTGAGAACCAACAAGTTTGGATCATCAAATTGTCGAGCCTTAATCTAATCCAATAGTGAAGACTGGACAATGATGTGTGCAAGAACTCGGCTGGGCTATGAAATATCCAACCTTACAAGTTTGTTTGCCAAGGAATGAATGTTCGAAGCTAATGGCCTCTCCTCTGTTGAAATGAATTTGAAGCTACCCATACTCTCTACCTTTCTGCTCAAGGAATCCACAACTACATTCGCCTTGCATGTATGATAAAGAATAGTGATATCATAATCCTACAATAACTCAAGCCACCTTCGCTACCTCAAATTGACATCCCTTTGCTTTAACAAATGCTGCAAGATGCGATGATCAGCGTAAACCTCACAGGACACCCCATAAAGATAATGCATCAAGATCTTAAGAGCATGAACAATCGTGGCAAACTCCAAGTTGTGTACAGGATAATTCTTCTAATGGGGCTTTGTTGTCGTGAAGCATATGTCATAACTCACCCTTCTTGCATCAATACACAACCCAAGACAATGCGTGAAGCATCGCGATACACGGTATACATCCCCGAACTAGAGGCAACAATAGAATTGGTGTTGTCAAAGCTGTCTTGAGCTTCTAGAAGCTCGCCTCACAATCATCGGACCAACGGAATGGAGAACCCTTCTGGTTCAATCTAGTCAAAGGTGCTGCAATAGATGAGAAGCTCTCCACAAACCGGAGATAATAACCTGCTAACCCCAAGAAGTCTAGATCTCAGACGTCGTAGTAGGATGGGACCAACTCTAAACTGCCTCAATCTTCTTGGGATCCACCTTAATACCCTTGCCTGATACAATATTCCCAAAGAATAATACAAAATCTTGCCAAAACTCACACTTAGAGAACTTAGCATAAAGTTTATGTTCCCGCAAGGTCTGAAGCATTGCTCTCAACTTCTGCTCATGCTCCTCCATGATGTGCGAATAGATCAAAATTTCATCAATGAAGACAATGACGAACAAATCAATATAAGGCTTGAACACCCTGTGTATCAAATCCATAAACGTCGTTGGAGCGTTAGTTAAGCCGAAGGACATCACTAGAAACTCATAATGGTCATGTCTAGTTCGGAAAGCAATATTTGGAAAATCTGAATCCTGAATCTTCAACTGATGGTACCCCGATCCCAAGTGAATCTTAATGGTAACCTTGTTAAACCTTGTTAACCTTGTATAGTCCTATCTTTCTTCTTCACAAATAACACCGGTGCACCCTAAAGTGATACACTCGGACTGACGAACCCCTTTACTAGCAACTCCTCAAACTGTTCCTTCAACTCCTTCAACTCTTTAGGAACCATATGGTACGGTGGTATAGATATGGGTTGGGTACCTGGAGCCAAATCAACACAGAAATCGATATAACGATCTGGTGGCATGCCAGGAAGATCATAAGGAAACACATTAGAGAACTCCCGGAGTACGGGAACTGAATCAATCACCAAGGACTCTGTAGTAGTATCCTAAACATAGGCTGGATAAGCCAAATAACTCTTCTCGACCATGTATTGAGCCTTCATAAAAGAGATGATCCGACTAAGTGTGTTGGCACTCCAATCTAGGTAACTCGAGCATCGCCAAGGTAACAGTCTTGGCATGGCAATCAAGGATGGCGTGATATGGAGATAACCAGTCCATGCCCATAGAACCTCACAATTAGTCATATCGAGCAGTATAAGATCCAATCTAGTCTCATAGCCACAGAATGTTACAATACATGATCGGTAGACCCGATCCATAACAATAAAATCGCCCACTAGAGTGGACACATAAATAGGAGTACCCAAGGACTCATCAGGAATATCTACGAAATGAGCAAACAGAGTTGATACTGAAGCATCCCTAGCGCAGATGTGATCATGGCATCTGAGGCCAATATATCTGGTCTAGCCGAGAAAGCATAAAATCCACCCGGAGCGCCACCTACTTGGCCTCCACCTCTAGGATGTCCCCTACCCACCTGCCCTCTTCCTCTGGGCGCCCGGACGACTTGTATGGCTACTGGTGTTGTAATCATAGGTTGCTTACCTTACTGCACTACTTTTCCCCGAAGTCTGGGACAAAATCTCTTCATGTGGCCAAGATCTCTGCACTCGTAACAACCTCTCGGAGTGGTGGGTTGCTTCCCTAAAGTATTACCTTGATGGCCTGACTACCCACTGGAGGAACCCTGAATAGCAGGTGGGCGGTAGGAACTCTTTGGCATGGCACTGAAATAAGGTCGAACTAGAGCACCCCTGAGGAGGCGGTGGTGCTAGATATGTGGGCTTGCTGGGATGAACCCTCATGAACTGACCTCTACCCCCAGCCGGGGCACGTCTAAACTCTCCAAAGTAACGAAACCGCTTGTCCTGTGGCATCTTCTCTCGACCCTGCCGACGATAACCCTCAATCCTCCGGGCTATCTCCACAACCAGCTGATAAGAAGTACCCACCTCGATATCTCGGGACATAGTAGCCCCAATACCGGAGTGCAATCCTACCACAAACCTCCGCACTCTGACCCATAAGTATCATAAGTGCATGGTGAGACAACTCAGAGAATCTCCCCTCATAATCGGTCACTGACATCTGACCCAGCTGGAGATGCTAAAACTGAAATCGCAAATCTTCCCTCTAAGGGGGTGGAATTACGTGTCCAAGAAGGTACGTGTGAACTGGTCCCAAGTCAAGGAAGGAGAACCTACTGGTTTGCCAAGGAGATACGACTGCTACCATCTATGGGCCCTGCCCTCCAGCTGAAAAGTAGTGAAATCCACCCTATGGTACTGTATTATACTCATGTTGTGTAGTCTGTCCCTGCACCTGTCAATAAATTCACAGGGATCCTCATGTTTCTCACCTCCGTAGATAGGAGGGTGTAGCCTGGTCCATCTGTCCAATAACTTCTGCTGCTCGCCGGCCGCAGCTAGTCTGGGCTCAGGTACAACTGCCTCCACTGGCTGGGCTCCGCCCACGGGTAGTGTGCTAATATACAGAAACGCCATGCCCAAGAGCTTGAGCAGTAGGGGTTTGTGCCACCCTTCCATCCTTAGATGTGGCTGGGTCTGCTCGAAATAAACCAGCCTGAGTCATGGTGTCCATGAATTGAAGCATACGGCCCATGACCTCCTGAATCCCGGTGCGGACATGAAATCCACCGAGGCTGGCTCTATTGTAGGCATCTCGCCCTGCTCCTCAGTAATGGGATCCTCTGCCGGATCCACTGGGGGAATAGCTGGTGCCTCTTTGGGACGTCTTCGCCCCTTACCTTGGGCTAGTGCCCTCCCCCGGCCTCAGACTCAGCCTCTAGCAACAGAGGGAGCAACTCTTCTCGGGTCTAGAACATCTGTCGTGCGCGTTTTCACCATCCGTGAGAGAATAAAAGAAAGACACTTAGTAAAACAACAAATGCACGATAGGAGATGAAGAAAGAGTAGTTTCCTAACACCCTGTAGACTCTCAAAGTTAAGTACGGACGTCTCTGCACCGATCCGTAATACTCTATTAGGTCTGCTCCAAACTTGTGAGACCTACGTGAACCTAGTGCTCTGATACCATGTTGTCACGACCCAATTTCTCCTATGGGCTATGATGACGCCAAACGTTATAGGCAAGCCAACAGTGAACTAGCTCTGTGATCCCTTCTTTTAAAGATTTAAAATAGTTGATTTTTAGTTTGTGCATAAATAAGTAGTAATTTTTTTAAATAAAATGATAGATCGAATTTTAAAAGCAAGTGAGACAAGTTAAATAACCCAAAAATCATAAAGTGTATACTAGCATAAGTCACCAAGACCTGGTGTCACAAGTGTATGAGCTACTAGTATAATATACA
Source organism: Nicotiana undulata (assembly GCA_005239495.1). Lineage (NCBI taxonomy): Eukaryota > Viridiplantae > Streptophyta > Magnoliopsida > Solanales > Solanaceae > Nicotiana > Nicotiana undulata. Next base: position 33,857 of record ML246677.1, read on the forward strand.
AAAGAATGCTACTCTACTATCTGAAACGAAATAGACAAAAAATAAAGCAAAAGGAAGACTCCGGCTGCTGCAGAACGGTCGTAGAAGGCATCTCACCACAAAGTCTCGTAGCAGGAATCAAGGATGTGCCGGACTGATATCTAGATGCACCTACCTCAGATCCTGCATATTAAGTACAAACGTGTAGCACGAATACATAAACAACATATACCCAGTAAGTATCTATTCTAACCTCGAAGAAGTAGTGACGAGGGGTCAACTTCGACACTTACTATGGGCCAACAATAAAGATATAGAAAATTCTAATTAAAAATTGGATATATAAATTACAACAGAACTCAGCAGCAAGAATTAAATAAACAATCCTTTCACCGTTAGTAAGTACCAAATCAATTTCCCTCATTTAACTATTTAACCTCTAAAACCAATAAAATGATATCAAATGTAAATGGGCTTCCGGTATTTTTACGCACGAATTATGCCGAGGATGTACAACCCAATCCAAAATACATATACATATATTGGGTGCACTGCCGAGGGTCGAACAACACGAACCATGTGTGCATCTATCAACCTGCCGAGGCGAACGACCTGTTCCCATAAGAGTAGTTGAAGTTTACCCCGCTCCCAAAATATACTTGCGATGCGAGTGAACATAGATTTCTCAAGTTATCATAATATCTCTTAATTCTATCCAAAACACGAAATTCATCTAGAAACTTTTAAAATCTTGAGATCCTCAATCTCAACTATATTCAAGGCAATTAGTAAGCATAATCAAATAACGGGGTCAACAAAGCATGGTGTAAACCTAGAACTACCCGGACATAAGCATAATTAGTAGCTACGTACGAACCCTTGTCACCTCTTGCATACGTAGACCCCACAAATAGAAGCACATATTAATTAAATTCACCTATGGGTTAATTTCCTCTTACAAGGTTAGAAAAGAGACTTACCTCGTCTCAAAGCCTACTTTACGGTCCAAGATTGTACTTAGAACCCTCAATTCCGTGCCTAACGACTCGAAACTAGTCAAATGTTATATAAATTAGCCAATACATGTTCAAAAGTTCATATCCCTACAATTAAAGTAATTATTCAACCCCAATTTAACAGTTCTTAAAATTCACCATCAGGCCCACGTGCTCGGATTCTGGAAATTTTAGAAGAAAGTGGTTACCCATAACCTTACTCAAATATATAATTTCCACTAAATTCTATAACCATTGTCGTGGTTAAATGCCATTTAATGAAAAAAACCTAGGTTTTCACCTAAACCCATGATTTTCACTAATTTACATGTTAAATATACCCATAAACTATGTATTTAACTCACATTGTGTAGAAATTACTTACCTAAAAGTGTTAGGTGAAATCTCCTCTCTAAGAGCCCCAAGAATCGCCCAAGAAATGAAATAAATGAGCTCAAAATGCCTAAGTCCCGTATTAAATGAGGGTCTGCCTCCAGTGATTTCCGCTTCTACAGTCGATGGGCCGCATCTGCGGCATTGCTTTTGCGGATCAAGATCCGCTTCTGCGAAAGAGCCTAAGGTTGGCTGGTTTCGGTTATGCGGATGTGGTCCCGCTTCTACAGCCAGCCTGCCTCTCCTGCGGCTTAAGACACTTCTGCGATCTCTTTTATCGCACCTGTGATTCAGCAGGTGCGCACAATCACCAGCATTTGCGGCCAGAACCATACACCTGCGGGCTCGCAGGTGTGGGCACACCAGTACTGGTGCACCATCATCCCTTTTGAGTCTTAACTCAATCTACGCATCGTCTGAATGGCATCCGGGGACCCCGAGGCCCCGTCCAAACATACCAAAAAGTTTGAAATCATAAAACGGACTCGCGCGCACCATCGAAACGCATACAACAACAACGAAACTAAGAATCATACCTCAAACCAAATTGAATCAAGAATAGAAACTTCAAGTTCTTCTAACTTACTTCCAACCCGCCGAAACAAACTTAAACTACTCGGAACGACCCCAAATTTTGCGTGCAAGTCTTAAATCATCATACAGAACTATTCTCATATTCGAAATCCCAATAGGATCTCGATAAGACCAAATCCTACTCCAAACCAAATTAAAGCACTTAAAAACCTTCAAAGAGTTTTCACTATTAGGCGACGAAACGCTCTCGGGTTATCTAAAACTCGATCCGAACATACGCCTAAGTCCGAAATCCTCATACGAACCTAGTGGAACCGTCAAATACTAATTCTTGGGTCGTTTACTCAAAACGTTGGCTGAAGTCAAACGTAGCCTTTTAAGGCCAAACCATGGAACGAAGTGTTCCGATTTCAACCCAAACTCTTCCAAATCCCGAACTAACCATCCCCTCAAGTCATAGAACAATAAAATCACATATGGGGGACCTTATTTAAGGGAACGGGATTCTAGAAAGCAAAACGACCGGTCGGGTCGTTACAAAGTAGCTCCAATTCGGCCCTTAGGATCTTTAGGTAGGACCAATTCGGCCTCTAAAATGGCTATAAATTTTTCCCTCTTTCTGGCTAAAGACTTAGTGAAATTTTTGTTATGCCTTGGTATGTATTTATATTCCGATTTTTCGACGGTTCGACTGATTGGAACCTCGTTTGTAATCAACATGCAACGATAATCGAATACCTCTTGAGGTTTTCTCGAAGCCTGATATTTTCGAAGCCTCCATGTTATGCGAGGGTTGATTTTATTGAAGCCCCTTTGCTTTTGCCGAGGGTAGCCTATTTTAACCGGTTTTTCGAAGTATTTGAAGGCCTTTAGTTTTATGGCGGAAGTTGTACGTCTCTAAGCCGCATTACTTCGGCCGTAGCCTTTTTATATGACCGTAGTCTTTTATATGGTCGTAGCCTTTATATGGTCGTAGCATTTAGTCCCCGAGTGTGATGGCCTTGGCCTTAATATCGAGGGGATGCCACTTTGAGGTCTTATGAGCTCGAGTATGCCTCTTTGAGGTCTTATAAGTTCGAGTGTGCCTCTTTGAGGTCTTATAAGTTCGAGTGTTCCTCTTTGAGGTCTTATAGGTTCGAGTTTTAGATGACTTGATATGTTGACTGTCGATGACAATCCCCGAGTATTCAGGTACATTTGAGTTTTATCCCTTGAGTCGTTTCATGTAGAAATATAAATGTGAAAATAGTAGACTTCTTTGAGACACGAAGTATTTTGATATAATAATAGTGCTTATTCGAATGATCGATACATGCGTACTGTTTTGTTGTTAAGGGATCGACTGCTCTACATGGACTTAGTTTATTTGACCGTTTGGCCCATTACATCGTTTTCCTATCAAGGCCCTCTTGACATGAATTGTTTTCTTTGAAAATGTAACCTCCGAGGGTGATGCACCCCAGTATTCGAGGTTGATTGAAAAAAAGATTTGAATATTTGTTGCGTTTTCCTTGGGTAGAATATAAGTGTTGCCTCATTAAAAATCTTGTCGGTAAAAACCATTTGGGATAAAACCCGATCTAAGGGAAAAGAGTGCAACGCATGATTTAAAACCCAAGGTCTTTGAGCTGAAGGGTGCTTTGATATTTCCAATCGAACACCTGTAAGGAGTTAATATGAAATATAAATGAAAAGGGGAGAAGGTCACACCTCAGCAATAATAGCGTTTGAGCAATGATATATTCCAATTGTTTGGTAGTTCCTCTCCTTCCATTGTGCTAAGTTTGTCGGATCCTTTGCCTACAACGTAAGTGATTGCACAAGTTCACCGGCGTAAACCTCCTTCTAGTCCAACACAGCCTTCAAACTTCTTATCTCTTCGGTAGCATGGGAAAGTTGCTTCGCAAAGGAAGACTCCAGTATGTTCTTATCCTTGACAGCTTGACTTGATGAAGCCTTCTCGAATTCCAATTCCGCTGCAATTACTCTGATCTGCTGCTCCAAGGTACACTTCTCCTCCTCTACTGACTCCATATCAAGCTTAAGACTCTCAAATTTCTCCTTCTAGTTGTCAGCCTCGGTATGGTAGTCATTTGTTAATTGCTCCGTGTGAACGATCCTTTTCATCAATTCTGCACCAATAAGATTGATCTGCACAAAAGGAGAAGTTAGATATGATAAAGGATATAAAAAAGGAACGATATAAAGTATACCTTTAAGGACGAGTGTAAAATCTCGTTCATCTAAGTTAAGGAGCTATGACTTTCTAACTTAGACTCAGAGGCTTCAACCACACATCCGCCTAACCTGATTTCTTCAAGAGGCAACCTCCCGCAGGAACCTCTATCATGACGTGTTTCATTTCCCTACTACTAGAAGATCCTACTTCGACAATAGAAGGCACAAAAGTAGGGGAGGATGAAGGAGCCACGAACGGGATAGGCGGGGGAGCAGAAACAGTAACAGGTGCGTCAGAAGAAAGTTCCACTAGAGCAGGTGGAGGAAATATAGCAAGAGGTGCCTCCTCTTAGACTGTGCCAAAGACTTGGTGAAATAATTGCTCAATTGATTCATTGGCAGAGGAAGGAGTTGCATCTTCAGGAGCAGAATGTTCTAGTTCAGGCACGGAAGGTTGATCAATAACTGGAACAGATTCATCATCAGGCACGACCTTTCTTCTTCATGACCTCTGAATCAGCGAACCTTCCTCCTGGTCTTCCTCGTCTTCCAAGGTCTGAGATCCACTTGCTTTCCTTTTTTGATGAAGAGGAGTTCTGATGAGTGGCAATTTTACCACTCATTTTAGCCTCTTTTCAGTAGATTTTGTATTGTTAAATGATAACTTGAGGTCGTTTTTAGTGTGTAATTGCTCTATTTGCAGGAAAATGATGCCATGAAGTGGTTAAGGTCAAATTGGAGTGAAATTGAGCAAAAAGAGAGTAAAGAAGAGAAAAGAGGGGAGCAATGGCCGAATGCGATCGCATATGAAACATGCGAATCACATTTCGAGCCCAGAAGATCGCATATCGCAACAGAAAGATGTGCCGAGTTTAATGAGTGAAATGCGGTCGAATATGCGATCGCATATGGTAAATGCGGTTCGCATTTGAGCCGCATCACCATCTGATGCCTGAAGCTACATTGTAAATGCG
>ML246679.1:0-95388 GCA_005239495.1 Nicotiana undulata
TATATATATATATATATATATATATATAGTATTTGTGATGAAAAACCTATCAAATAAAAGATCTTCGAGTCTAGTTTCTAACACTTCAAACCGTTCATAATTTGGACACTCCTACAAAAAGTTATGATCAAATTACCAATGGTTGGATCTGCGATCAATTTCGTGACCACAAAACGGTTCCGCGGACCGCATAAGCAACGCAAAGTGGAGTAGATACGGACAAACTATTATGATGTCGCATAATTGATTCTGCTATAGCATAATTGATTATGCTACAATTCTTCTGTTCACAAAACGATTGTGCTATAGCATAATTGCACCACATATAGACTTCGGGGGTCATTTTTGGAAATTTTCATATCTGATCCAATTTTGATATAAGGCCTTAGGGTGTCATTTTAGAAGGTAAAATGTGATTTTTTTATAGATAGGAGAGAGCTATCTTAGAGAGAGAAAGAGAAGACCTAGCTGTTTTGTTCATCAATTCTTGCTCAAGGCTTGAAGATTTCACAAGATCTTCATCTAATAGGTAAGATTCTACTCCCTAACCCTAAATTTCGGGATTTGATTAAAAGTAGGTCATGAGAATGATGATTATTGTGTGTAAGAGTATTATGTATACATATATGTACCAATAAGGTTTGTGGGAGGATTGTTAAGCTCAAATAAGTAAAGATTGGGTTGTTGAATGAAAGAAATCTTGTAGAAAAACCTGGTAGTCAAATTTGCACACCTAGTGTTTGATAAAATGCTCAAATGACTTGAGACCATGAATATCTTCCTTATTATGGTTCAATTCTGTTATGTCTCCAAATAGATTGGGATTTCTAGAATTTCTAGAACGTTGTAGTAATTTAAGGAAAGCTCAAAGCGAGGTACGTTGGCTAAACTTCCTCTCTCAGAATTGAATTCCATAATGTTTCCGTAAGTTTAAGTATGATCGGCCCAAAATCCCTAATTTCTACATTTAGAGTTATCCCCTATAAACTTATAAAGAATCTTGTGAATGGCCAACAGAGCCAAGGAAATATTGTAGTTGTGAGTGGTTGAAAATACTAAGTAAGATTCATACCATGTGTAAGATATTGAGGTGAGTACATTTTTATTTTTATGTTACCTTTGTTTTCAAATCAATATAAAAAATATTATTGGGAGAATCGATAGTCACCGAGTAAGGGTAGTTTGAAATAACCTAACCCCGAAACTACACATGCCGGTGTAGGAGTGAATTGTGAATATTCCCCTTATTTGGGATGAGATTGATGTGATGAAATTATTTCCCTCAATTGGGATGATATTACTGGTAAAAGTGGATGATGTTGAACCACAAGGCATTGTGGTGAGATGGCCTAGCCGGTCGGGTTGTGATCGGACGCCATGCCGCACACATGCTCGTGATTGTGCTTGAAATTGTGATATAAATCTGTGATATAAAATGTGATTGTGGTTGATGCCTTCAAATAAGTTGGCTTAGTCGATCGAGTCATGATCGGACTCCGTGCCAAGAGTACGGTGGCATTGTGAACAGTGGTATCGTGACCTGTGGTATTATCGGTACTAAAGATCTCCTAACTAAAAATATGAATTACTTCCATATTTTGAAAATTGTTATGTTTCAATTGGGCATTTTGATATTATTGATTATGACTTGTTATTTCTATGTCCTTCCTTTTCTTATATGGTTATTCTATTTTGAAAGAGGACTTTTACCTTTACATATTAGTAATATTCGATGGTACTAACGTCCCTTTTGTTGGGGGCGCTACATCTTTAAATGGATGTAGGTGGTCTTATAGCAGAAAGTGTTGGTTGAAGCTAGTGGCGCATCCTCTTTTCAGCCAACTTGGTGAGCCCCACTTCATTTCAGGGTCTTGTATCATTGTTTATCATGTACTTTGTATTTTGAGGTATAGCCGGAGCCTTGTTGCTGGCATTTCCATATTACTCTTCAGTTGTATTTAGAGGCTCCGTAGACAGGTTGTGGGTGGTGTTTGATATTGGGATTTGAATTAGAAATATTGGCATTTGGCAAGCATGTTTTTCATCATATCTATAAAATTGTAATTTGGATATTATGTTTGAAACTACTAATGAAAACAAAATGGAAGTTGTTAATGAAATATTTTCAGAATATGATCAATGGAGTACATATCCTCTCTATTAAAAGATGAATTTGGATAGAATGAAATCTAACAGGCTTTCTTAGTCCGGTTTACTCAGTTGAGCGTCGGTCGCGCCCTCGGTTTTGGGGCGTGACAAACTTGGTTTCAGAGCCTAAGGTTTTAAGGTATCCTAGGATGTCTCGGAGCAGTGTCTGGTAGAGTCCTTCTTATCGGTGTGTTGTTGACCATATCTATAAGTATGAGGCTATTTGGACATTTAGGAATTTCACCCTTCTTTGATACTCCAGATCGTGCGGTAGAGCTCAAGATAAGGAGCTAATTTCCTCGCTATGACTTATTCTCAAGATGAGTAATCTTGATACCATAATCCACGAGTGTGAAGCAGTAAGGAGGGAATGACCCCACCATTGAATCCAAGGGAAATTACCCAAGGGTTGTTTAGGAGAATGTATTCAGCCATGGGGGGATTGGTAGAACGTGTTGCTAAGAGGAGTACCCTTGTTCTTATTAATGTCACTACACCACCAGATCATGTGGTATGTCAGTATGGTACCAATGCATGTTACTGATGTAGAGTCAGGGGGCATCGGTTAAGGCACTACCCCGTCAATCTAAAGTTACCAAGTATGTCACTCCTTGTTATATCTTTATGAACACCGCACGATTTTTCCCTGTTGTATATGTGCACCCATATTGAAGAGTTCTCATAAACATGGTCTTAACAAAAATGTTGAATCACAAAAAATTGCACGTACCTACTCTTTGAACGAGATGCAGCATTCGTGAAGCCTTTTGATCAACATTCTCTTATTTACATCCTCTTGTGGAATTAAATTCTACAATTATGTCCTTGAATTGAGTTATAACTCTAGGATTAATACTTTCCACTTGCTTTCCTAAATTCTCAACAAGGGACTATACCTGATGAATTTCTTACAGAATCTTTTTATTTAAATGGACAACAACTGCTCACTTATGCCTATGCATGCACCGTCATAAAGTTTACCTATGTGGTGTCAAGTTCCATATAAAGCATCTCAGTGTTTCGATCCTTCTCGAGTAACTTTTTTTCTTACTAGTGTATATGGCTTCTATGGTTTGAACAGTCACTCTACTCTCTTGCGAGTATCATCATGAAACATTTTCACTGTCTAGTAACATGAGAGCATATCTCAGCTCCTATCATAGGTGTACATGTCGATTGAAGTGGTTGCTTATCCGTATAAAATTTCTTAGAAATTTGAGGTTTTTACAAATCCGTCATAGGAAGATCTTTTGTTTGCCCATCTCAGTATAACTTTCATGTCCACTTAGATCATTCCATAGTAAGTAACTCACTTTGTTCCTAGTATTGTGGTTGCCCGTGACGTGGTCATGTATTGTAGTTTGGGAGTTAATATAGAAGAAGCATGCCCAGCTCATATCGAATGTTTATTTTCTCTTTATACCTCCACAACATGTGTTAATTGTGTTCCTTAGTTAGTGAATTCATCGTGCTAGTTTCCCAACACTTGTTCGATAATTATGGGATAACTTGTCCTTCTATGTGTCACTATAACACTTTCATTCTCATAAGGAACCTTAATAGGCTCTCCTTCAAGACCAAACACACCTTTTGGGGTTATCATAGCACAACGCATGCTTCTCATGTTTTCCTGTCTTTCATTAGCATCTGGGTACTTCTCAAGTCAAAATCCATGGAGAACTCATTATGAATATCTTCAAACCTTCCATGATTATTTTATACTATCTCATTGGGTTCCGTTGCCTTTACACAATCGACTTCTAGAATCATTGACTATGTCATAGTCATGTGTGGGGAGTTTTTCTATCCTTGGCATTCCACCTCCCTGGGTGGATAGGAGTTTTATTTGTCTTTCTCCCCGGGGCATCATGTTAACCATTATAACCCCTCTAACCAATACATGATTTCATCCCAATATTAAGATGTCCTAGCTAAGTGGTTTCACTCGTGAAAGGTTAAGATTAGATTCTTTCAGATTTTTGCACATATCATGAGCATATTGATTTGGAAGACGAGTTGTCGTATCTTTAGTTTTCTCATATAGGATCAATTATCGGGAAGGGTTAAGTTGTTAGAATTAAGATAATCTCATAAGTGTTTAACTTCTTTTTCATCCTCATGGGCTTGTGGCATAGATTCCTTGTGTCAGTTAATGTTAGAAGTGTAATTCAACTTCATGTGTTTTTTTTTTTTTTGAAATCTCTATCAGATCCATGTTGCAAGAATCTTCCCATTTTGAGCTAAACTGATTTTCCTTACACTCAAGGAGGAAACCGGTGTAACATACTTGACCATTTCTCCTTAGAACTTACTATTACCGAGAAAGGCATACGAGGAAAGGAACAGTTGTTACTATCCCTTGCGTAACTAGTCGCCTCCAAAGAATAACTTATGTTAATGTCTTCATCCTCCCGGTCATGCCTCCCATGTATCTCATGTCTAGAAAGACCCACTCCTTTTACATCTCAGGATCACGTACATGGTTCCCATATTATCAATGCGTGCTAGTTACCTCTATGACTCATTTGTCTAATAATTGATGTCATCATAATGATTAACCATGCCAGTATTGTTAGTAGTAATCTTCATGTCCCTTAGCATATAACCTCATGAAATACTCTACTTAACACATTAATGGATTCCTGAATAATTCCAGCCCAATCTTGAACTCTGTTGTTCCTCATTGTATTAAATCTATTGGGAATTGAAGGTTCGAACATGTCAAAAAGGAAGCATCACCCTGTGATCACATATATTCGATAGGTAATTTTATGGTCAATTTATGATAGCACATATTAGAGTAATTGTTGAAGGTCATCAATGGTTTAGTGTGGGTGTTCGCGTAGAGATTTAGATTTGAGGAGGATGAACGGGTTATTCTAAATATTTTCTCCCTGAAGATGTTATGTGAATTGATAATGAAGGTGAAATAAGTGTAGTTCACATTAGGCCGCACTATGAGTGTGGTGTCTTCCCATCGTTGTTCCCCATATACCCTGTGTTTTCATTTGCCTATGTCTAAAAAGGTAGTTGGAGTTACTTTGTGTATAATTCCCATGGAAACTACTGAAGGTGAAGTTAATGGATAGTTGGACTATGAGGGGTATCTATTTGTCATCCTTGATAGGTAAGTTTGGGAGTTGAGATTGTTTCCGTGAAGGTTTTATGGCGAAATCTGTAAGTCTAAGAGGCCACCTTGAAGGCCAAGAGTGTTGTGGAAGGAAAATATTTTAGCTTGATTGTATAGCAATTGGTTTTGATTTGAAAGGTACCTTCTAGGTATTATGATTTAAAAATGTGCAGTCCATGTCCAGATATCATTATGATAAGGTAGTGCTTGTAGTGCTGAGATTAGTGTTATTGATATATACATTGTGGTGCTTTTTCGAGTTGTGGATGTGCTGTTAGGATGGTTTTGGTGGTTCTCTGGCAGGTGGATAGGCCTAGTTACAAAAGAGACGCTACCGAAATTTCTGATAAATTTGGGAGGTAGTCAAAATTTAGAGACTTGAGGTAGGTGAGAAAAGAGATATATTATGTTAAGTGTTTGGGGCGGACTCTACTTCTCATTCGAGGACGAATGATCCTAAGCGGGGCAGAATGTAAGCCCCGGAAAATTTCGCTAAGTAATTTAGAATTTCGTGGTGCCAGGTAGGCTAATTATAATATTTTATGTGTTATTAATGTGATGGAATCAATTGGTAATAAGTGTATAAGTCATATAATAAGTAATGTGGAGTCTAAGGAGAGGACTAAGTCTAAGTCAAGTTGGAAAATTACATAATAGGCGAAAATTCCAAATGAGTTCGCACAAGTCCACACTTTGGACGAGCATATATATATATATATATATATATATATATAAAAGATTTTATGTGATGAAAACCCTATCAAATGAAAGATCTTCGAGTCTAGTTTCTAAAGCTTCAAACCGTTTGTCATTTGGATACTCCTACAAAAGGTTATGTTCAAATTACCAAAGGTTGGATTTGTGATAAATTTCGCGACCACAAAACGGTTCTGTGGGCCGCATAAGCATCGAAAAGGTGAGAAGAGATGGACAAACTGTTATGCTGTCGCATAATTGATTATGCTACAATTCTTCTATTCACAAAACGATTATGTTATAGCATAATTGCACCACATAATTGCCTTCGGGGGTCATTTTTGAAAATTTTCATATCCGATCCAATTTTTATATAAGGCCTTAGGGTGTCATTTTAGAAGGTAAAATGTCTTTTTTTTTAGAGAGAGGATAGAGCTATCATAGAGAGATAAAGAGAGGGCCTTCTTGCTCAAGGCTTGAAGATTTCACAAGATCTTCATCTAAGATGTAAGATTCTACTCCCTAGCCCTAAATTTAGGGATTTCGATTAAAAGTAGGTCATGAGAAGTATGATTCTTGGGTGTAAGAGTATTATGTATACATATATGTACCAATAAGTTTTGTGGGAAGATTGTTGAGCTAAATAAGTAAAGACTGGGTTGTGTAATGAAGGAAATCTTGTAGAAGAACCTTGTAGTCAAATTTGCACACCTAGTGTTTGATAAAATGCTCAAATGAGCTGAGACCGTGAATATCTTCCTAATTATGGTTCAATTTTGTTATGTCTCAAAATAGATTGGGATTTTTAGAATTTCCGGAACGTTGTAGTAATTTAAGGAAAGCTCAAAGCGAGGTATGTTGGCTAAACTTCCTCTCTCAGAATTGAATTCCATAATGTTTCCGTAAGTTTAAGTATGATCGGCCCAAAATCCCTAATTTCTACATTTAGAGTTATCCCCTATAAACTTATAAACTTGACTATTCCGAATGAGCCTTATATCGAAAGCTAGATGTTCAAACTACGGTTTGCTTATTAAAATGGTATGGCTTCGAGTTATAGTTTAAATGAAAACTAGTATACCAATTGGGTGAGAAAATTTCGATGTGCTTAATTCTCTTAATTGCTCCTACGTGTACCAAATGTTTGATGGAGTGCGTCTTGCTTTTGATAATCTATAAAGATGTTTTAAAATAGAGTGTGGCCAAAGTGCCGAGAACTTAAGTTATGTTTGTGATTAGTGATGCCAATTAAAATGAGAAAATGTGAACTGGATTATGAAATAAGCCTCGACTCAACTGTTTTAAAATGACTTCTAAAAGAAGAATTTTCCTAAAGGCTCTTATACTCAATTTATGCCCATAAGTGGCCATTTTAGATAATGCATTACCTTATAAATACATCCAATGTGATCAGAGTTCTTACAAACTCCGGTGTTGGAATTATACATTGTCATGATTGAAACAGAGTAATTCAAGAATAATTGGTGTATTTGCTTGTTTATTACTTTGATGTGTGTTTCTATTGTTGGTTGGCATGTCCCCTCCTTTGGGAAGAATCCTTTGTGTTTAAAGACCCATTACTAATAAACTTGAGATATATGATTTTTGAAATACTTTTTATGCTGGTAATTGGTGATGATCCTTGAAATTAAAAGAAGTGAATGTGCTGAATATGAAATATGGTCATTGTGCCATGAATAAAGAATCTTCTGAATGGCCAACAGAGCCAAGGAAATATTGTAGTTGTGAGTGGTTGAAAATACTAAGTAAGATTCAGACCATGTGAAAGATGTTAAGGCGAGTACATTTTTATTTTTATGTTACCTATAGTCACCGAGGAAGGGTAGGTTGAAATAACCTAACCCCGAAACTACACGTGCCGGTTTAGGAGTGAATTGTGAATATTCCCCTTATTTTGGATGAGATTGATGTGATGAAATTATTCCCCTCAATTGGGATGAGATTACTAGTAAAAGTGGAAGATGTCAAACCACACGGAATTGTGGTGAGATGGCCTAGCCAATCGGGCCGTGATCGGATGCCATGTCGCACACATGGTGGTGATTGTGCTGGAAATTGTGATATGAAATGTGATTGTGGTTGATGCCTTCAAATAGGTGGCTTAGCCGACAGAGCCGTGATCATACTCCGTGCCAAGAGTACGGATCGTGAATAGTGGTATCGTGATCTGTGGTATTATTGGCACTAAAGATCTCCTAACTAAAAATATGTATTACTTCCATACTTTGAAAATTGTTATGTTTCAATTGGGCATTTAGATATTATTGATTGTGACTTGTTGTTTCTATGGACTTCCTTTTCTTAGATGGTTATTCTATTTTGAAAGAGGACTTTTAGCTTTACATACTAGTACTATTCGCCAGTACTATCGTCCCTTTTTTCAGAGGCATTACATCTTTAAATGGATGTAGGTGGTCCCATAGCAAACAGTGTTAGTCGCAGCTAGTGGCACATCCTCTTTCAGCCGACTTGCTGAGCCCCACTTCATTTTGGGGTCCTGTATAATTTGTTTATCATGTACTTTGTATTTTGAGGTATAGCCGGAGCCTTTGCTCCGACATTTCCATATTACTCTTCAGTTGTATTTAGAGGCTCCGTAGACAGGTTGTGGGTGGTGTTTGATATTGGTAATTGAATTAGAAATATTGGTATTTGGGAATTATGTTTTTCATCATATATATAAAATTGTAATATTTTGGATATTATGGTTGAAACTGCTAATGAAAACAATATGGAAGTTGTTAATGAAATATTTTCAGAATAGGATCAATGGAGTACATATCTTCTCTATTCAACGATGAACTTGGGTGGAATGAAATCTAACGGGCTTGCTCAATCGAGTTTACTCGGTTTAGCGTCGGTTGCACTCCTCGGTTTTAGGGCGTGACAGGTTTGGAGCCCCGAGGGATCGGATGAGTTTCAAACATGTATCAGAATGGTCGAACAGAGGGAACACTCGGGGCCGAGCCTCGAAATGTACCTCGAGCCTTCTGCGTATGGGCTATGGAATTCCACATTAAACATAAAATTGGTCTCTTCGATTTTAGCCGTACACAGATAGTCCCCACGTTTCTTAGAGTAAAATGATAAGAAATGGTCTTGAACACCTGCCTCCTCGATATCCCCATCATGATATCAACCCATCAGAGCATTAAATGACCTGCGTCAAAAGCTACACAAGGGTCGATGTAAGCACGATTACCGAGAAACCCATGACCCGCCATTGGTTCGACTTTTCTACTTCTCAAATGTTGCCCATATAACTTCTATAAATACCACACTTGCTCGCCATTAACACTTTTACCATCAAATTCAAGTTTTTAGAGCTATCCTCTAATCCCTTCTACATTCATCTTCTTTCTGTGTTTGTTTCTCCATCTTTTTTCTCAGAAGCTTCGATATAGCTATGGAAAAAACTTCTAAGACGGTACCTCAAAAAGAGGGCATCTCTTCTTCCGCATGCCCGTCCAAGGGCAAAGCAAAAAAGATATCGAGCATCGAAAAATGCATCCCTGGTGATTTCGATACAATTTCTGACCTTACCATCGATAGACCTCCTTCCACACTGGGCCGGTGCGAGCCTATGTCTAGGTATATCAGCATAATATCTGAAGTGGAGAGAGTAAGAACAGACTGTCGCTCGGGGGAGGCAGTACAAGTTAAGATCCCCAAAGCTGAGGAGAGCATAGTCACGTACAAAACTGGCTTCCTCGGTGTTTACACATATCCTTTTACCCTCGGTCCCGTAGACTCTTCTTCTTTTTCGTCGATAGACCTGGTGATACTTGATTTTTGCCGCCAATATCGGGTGACACTCGGTCAAATATATCCTTCCTTCTGGAGGATTGTATATATGCTCCGGTACTTTTCCAACCGGGTCGAGGGAATGACCTTCACCCTCGACCATTTGATACAGTTGTATAGCCCCTGCCTCTTCCAAGAGGGCTTGATTAAGCTACATCATCGGTCTGCAAAGACATTTTTTGCGAGCATTCGTGAGGACAAAGACCGGGGATGGATGAGACGGTTTGTCAGAGTAAGGACCTCGGACATCATTCCTGCCGATTGGATGCCATTCCCCGAGGAATGGAACATGAGTCGTAAGTATCACTACCTCGAACACATCTTATTCCCTCTTTTCCTTTTTCTGAATTGATCCTCTTTTGATTATACAGTCGTTGTTTGGTTACCCGATATTGTCCCGGACCTCTCGGGATGGATCAGACGTTTGGACTCCGTCTTTCCTTACGGCAAGCATTTTTGGCGGGATTTGGCCAAGACGTGGTGGAAGGCCAAGAACCATGGTAAGCCTTTTACGTGGTCGTTGCTGGTTTCCATTTAAAAAATATTTATGGCAATAAGCATGATACATCATGTTTGTGCAAGTCTTGGGGACAATGTGTCAATGAGACCGCCCCTACCTAGTGAAGCAGAAACTCCAAAACCCGAAAAGGGTAAGAAGAGGAAGAAGAAGGAGACATCGGATGAGTCTCCCAAATTGAAGAAAATCAAAGTCCGCAAGCCTAAGATCGAGCTGGCCGAGATAGTTCCTCGAGGTCGAGGCTCGGGGATAATGGAGAATGGTCAATGAAGCTATAACTATTTGGTGGGCCTCGAATGAGGCTATTTATGATCAATGATGAGTAATAAATGAAGAACAATCAATGAAATGCAATGAATGTAAGTAATAAATCAGTAAAGAGACAATAGAAGATGTTTGAGTTAGAGAGCAGAGAATGTTCTTGTTCCTTCTATTCAATATCATGTCTGCAGAAAATGATAAGGGTACCCTTTATATAGGAGGGGAATCCCAACATAGTACATAAGCATTTATTACAAAGGTATGTAGCTATACAGCCACGGTACGGACATGTACTATTCTTGCAGACCTGGTCAACTTCGCCCACGTGTTGCTTGCTCACGAAAATCGTCGATTTGCATTGCCTCGAGGTCGAACATAGGGAACACTCGGGGTCGGGCCTCGAACTGTACCTTTAGCCTTCTATGGATGGGATATGGAATGCCATATTAAACATAAAATTGGTCTCTCCGATTTTAGCTGTATACATCGACTTGCCCTTCACATTTGCGAAGGTAGTAGATTTTGGACTGAGTTCGCAATTGCAAACATTTGTTTGCTTTTGTGATGTACCCATCTTCACAATTGCAAAGCCTTTATCACAAATGAGATATTTAATTAATATGTGAGGGTTCACAAATGCGAGCCCTGGTCTGCAATTGCAAGGGTTCATAAATGTGACATCTCCAGCTGGTTAAAGGACTGGGAGACGGGATTTTTGAACATATTCTCTCATTATTTTAACCCTAGACTCGGCAGGAGGCGATTTGGAGGGGTAATTTCACATACAAACCTTGGCTAAGTGATTCTGATCTATTTCAAATCATATTCCATCAACATGTCTTCGATTTTAACATCAAAATCATGTGAATCAAAATGAAAATTTGTGAAACTTCATCAAGTTTGTGAAAAATAAGAAATTGAGTTTTGAGAGTCGCTTTGGACTTGGATTTTGAAACTAATCACATATATGAACTCGTGAGTTCATGGGTAGACAGAATCTACCATTGGGCCCGGGTTTAAACCGGGCGAGCCCCAGGTTGACTTTTTGAGAAAAGTGTAAGGATATTAGGTTTATCTATTGCAATTGATTTCCCCTGCATTGTTTGATGATATTAAGTCGATTTTGGTTATATTTGAGCCGTGTGGAGGAGAATTTTAATGGAAAAGCTATTTCCGAGTGTTGAATTGGCCTAGTGGAGGTAAATTTCTTGTCTACCTTTGTGTGGAGGAACTACCCCTTAGGATTGGAACTGTTTGATTCATTTGTGCTATGTGAAAGCCATGTACGGAAGGTGATGAGTGGGTACATAGGTTATACGTGGTATTTGACCAGTTTACGCTACTTAGACTTTATCCATGCTTTAATTTAATTGTCGTATCATGTTTAAAATTCTCATTGTCAATCTATTCCTACTTGTGTTAGTCTATACTTACATGCCTTAAATGATTTTGTTAACACTTGTTCCACTTCCTAATTGATAGATTGATCTCAAGCTTTAGTTGAATTTGTTGCCTATATTATTTGTTACATGTATTCTCTTGTATTGTTGATTATCATTATTTGAAGTTATTCGTGCTATCTCTCAATGTTTATTATCATTATTTGAAGTTATTGTTCATGGTATCCCTTCCCTTGTTGATATCCATTATTTGAAGTCATTGTTACATGTTACCTATTTCATTATGAGTTATTCTTATTAAATATCCTGGTTATGCATTATCTCTCATTGGTGAGTTATTGGTTTTGAAGTTGTGAAAGTCGTTATCACATTGAGGTGAAATTGTTATTGTTGAATATCTTCCTTGTTGAGCATTTTACATTCATTGTTGTTGTTGATGTTCTTGTACCTATTGTGGTGGAACCCTGGGCTATTGTTGTGGTATTGTTGATTGTTGGAAAATTGTGATATATGGGCACTTGTGGGACAAGTTGTTATTGTAATGTGATATTGACGTGTAAGCGGCAGTATAAGGCTTGGGGTTAATGTGAATGTGGCGGTATAAAGGTGGGACTTATGTGCGTGTTGCTTTTAGGGGAACTACGTGAAGCCATGTGGCGCCATAAGGTGGGCTAAAGTGTGTGTAGCTATTTTGGGAAAATTGTTTTTAAAAAAAAATATTTCAAGTGTAAGGCTACGCGGCAGCATAAGGAAAGATGGTGATTGAAATTGAGAAATGTGAATATGAGACGGTACCTCGGTTATGATTCTTGATTATATGAGGTGGTACCTCGATTGTGATTTTCTTGTACACGAGGTGGTACCTCATTGTGATTCTTGTTGTTTATTTAATTATGCAAAGAGTTTTGGTGGGAATATTTCTTATTGTTTCATTCTTTATTGTTCTAGCAGTTGTTGTCCATATATGATCATTGTAGTTCTCTTTAGTTGCTTCTTTTATGCTATTTCCATGTTTAATTCCCGGTATTAATTCATGCTATTATCTTGGTTCATATCAATTATTTCTCTGCTTTCCATTATTTAACATTATTACATTTTCATATTGTCTATTTATATCCTAGTATGTGTCTTAACCTGGCCTCGTCACTACTCTACTGAGATTAGGCTTGATACTTATTGGGTATCGTTGTGGTGTACTCATGCTACGCTTCTGCACAATATTTGTGTAGATCTAGGTACGTCTTCTCGTCCCGGTCATTAGAGATCATTTGTGGCTACCTTACGGAGACTTCAAGGTATACCTACTCGGTGTCTGCAGGACTCGGAGTCACCTTCCTTGCTTTTTTCTACTATTGTATTTCCTTTTCATTAAGACAATGATGTACTATTCACTTTAGCTTACTTTGTAGATCTTATAACTCAATTCCACCGATTTTGGGGGAGTGCAATGTTGTTGATCCGGATTTTGGAAGTTTATATCAGTTATTCAGCCTTGTTTTCGTATTTGTTAATTATTTATCTCAAGTTGTTATTATTTGTTAGGCTTACCTAATCGTAGAGAATAGGTGCCATCACGACATCTTTCGGCGGGAAATTGAGGTCGTGAAATTGTGGCATTCTTGGGACATGTGTTATTAGGCGAGGGTAATAAGTTAGATCCCAGGAAGATCTAGGCATTCCAGAGTTAGACTAGTCCTACCACAGCGACCGAGATCATGAGCTTCTTGGGGTTAGTAGGTTATTATAGACGGTTTGTGTAGGGTTTCTTGTTTATTGTGGCAACTTTGACTAGATTGACCCAGAAAGGCACTCTGTTTCAATGGTCCAGACTACATTGACTACAGCACCGGTGTTAGTGTTTCCCTACGGTTCAGGGATGTATACTATGTATTGTGACGCTTCACGCATTGGCCTAGGTTGTGTATTGATGCAAGAGGGGCGAGTTATTTTATATGATTCACGTTAGCTAAAGCCTCACGAGAATAATTACCCGTACATGATTTGGAGTTGGCCACGATAGTTCATGCTCTCAAGATCTGGAGGCACTATCTTTATGGGGTGTCCTGTGAGGTTTACACCGATCATCGAAGCTTGCAACATTTGTTTAAGCAAAGGGATCTTAATTTGAGGCATCGCAAGTGGCTTTAGTTAATAAAGGACTATGACATTACCATCCTTTATCATCCGGGCAAGGTGAATATGGTTGCGGATTTCTTGAGCAGCAAGGGCCGAGAGAATGGATAGTTTGGCACTCATTTCAGCAGTGGAGAGGCCATTGGCTTTGGACATACAGTTCTTGGCTAAAAGACTTGTGAGGTTGGATATATCAGAGCCTAGTCTAGTTCTTGCATGTGTCGTGGCTCAGTCTTCATTATTTGAGCGAATCAAGGCTCGTCAGTACGATGATACTCACTTGTTGGTTCTTAAAGAGACAGTGCTACATGGGGGTGCCAAGGAGGTTACTATCGGTGAGGATGGTGTTTTGCGACTCCATGGTCGCCTATGTATTCCAAATTTTGATGGCATGAGGGAGAAGATTCTAAAAGAAGCACATACTTCTCGATATTCTATTCATCTAGGTGATACAAAGATGTATCGCAACCTGAGGCATCATTATTGGTTGTGGCGGATGAAAAAGGACATAGTTGAGTATGTCGGGAGATGCCTAAATTCATGTTAAGTATGAGCACTAGAGGTCAGGTGGCCTACTTCAGCAGATGGTTATACCGAAGTGGTAATGGGAGCGCATCACTATAGACTTCGTAGTTGGGTTGCCGCAGACATTGCAGAAGTTCGATATCATTTGGATCATTGTCGGCATGTTAACCAAGTCTGCACACTTTATTCCGGTTGCGACTACTTACACTTCAGAGAGATTGGACCAGATTCACATTCAGGAGATTGTCTAATTGCATGGTGTTCCTGTTTCTATCATTTCAGATAGAGGCCCTTATCCACTTTGCATTTATAGAGAGCAGAACAGAGCAAGTTGGGTACCCGGGTAGAACTCAGCACAGCCTTTCATCCGCATACTGACGTGCAGTCGGAGTGGATAGTTCATATTCTGGAGGATATGCTCAGAGCTTGTGTGATTGACTTCGGAGGGCGGTGAGGTTGGTTCTTACCCTTGGTTGAGTTTGGGTATAACAACAGTTATCACTCCAGAATTGAGATGGCTCTATTGAGGCTTTGTGTTGTCGGTGATGTCATTCGCCCATCGGATGATTTGAGCCCAGTGAGGCTAGGTTATATGGAACTGATTTAGTGAAAGATGCCTTGGAGAAGGTAAAGTTAATTCAGGAGCGACTTCGCGTAGCACAGTCCAGACAGAAGAGTTACGCAGATCAGAAGGCACGTGATTTATCATTTATAGTGGGAGAGAAGGTTCTCTTGACGACATGTGTCTATTCTTTCCATCCGATTTTCCATGTGTCTATTCTTTGGATGTACCATGATGACATGTCGCATGTGTTAGATTACAGCACGGGTCAGCTAGATGAGAGCTTGGGTTATGAGGAGGAGCCAATTGTCATTGTTGATAGGTAGGTTTGCCAGTTGAGGTCTAAGAAGATTATTGCGGTAAAGTTTCAGTGGAGGGATCAACCAATCGAGGAAGCAAATTGGGAGACCGAGGAGGACATGCAGATCATATATCCACACTTATACAGCACTCTAGGTATGATTCTAGACTCGTTCGAGGACGAACGTTTGTTTTAGAGGTGGAGAATGTAACGACTCAACCGGTCATCTTGCTCTCTAGATCCCCGTCTTCGTAATTAAGACTCTTCATATGTGCTTTTTCTATTTTATGACGTGTGGGGATGGTTGGTTTGGGTTTGGAAGGGTTCAGGATGAAATCGAAACACTTTGTTCCTTAATAGTGGCCTAAGATGGCCAAGTTTGACTTGAGTCAACATTTTTATTAAACGGCCTTAGAACATGGATTTGATGGTTCCAATAGGTTTGTTGATGAGTTTGTACTTGGCGTGTGTTCGCATCAAGTTTCAGGTGATCCGAAGCGCTTCAGTGCTTAATGTTGAAAGTTAGCGCATTGAAGGTTTTCAAGTACTTTGAATTTGGTTTGAAGTAGACTTTGGTGTAATCGAGATCCATTTGGAATTCCGATTCTGAGAATCGATCCCTATGGTGATTTAGGAACGCAAATTTAGCGTCATTCCGAGTTGTTTATGTAAGACTAGACACGTTCGGAGCTACTTGAAAAGTTTGAAGTTCATAAGTTGATTTGATTTGGTTTGGGTTGAGATTCTTAGTTTCAATTTTATTTTACGTATTCTGAGGGTTCGAGAAGGTCTGTGTTATGTCTATAGATTTGTTGGTGCAGTTACACAAGGTCCCATGTGACTTGGGTGAATTTCGGATCACTCGGAGCTAAGTCTCAAATTCTGCTATTTCTGGTTGGTTTCCTTCTTTGCAAATGCGGAGGTGGAGTCGCATTAGCGTAGAAGGAATTGGGGGATTGGACGTTTTTCTCTTAGAGTGGGCCAGCGTTCCCGTAGAGGAAAGGTCCTGGGAAGGTCAACACCTATTACCCTTCGCATTCGCGAAGGTATCATCGTGTTCGCAATGCTCAGGCGCGACAAGCCTTCGCGATCGCGAGACCACCCGTTCACGATGAAGGTTTTCAGGGCCTGGGCAAGCTTTGCCTTCACAATCATGAGGCCCTTTCCTTGATCGCGAAGGGTCAACTGAGCATAACCTTATTTTAAATTGGGACTTAGGGTCATTTTCTCTTATTTCACTTTGGGTTAGCCGATTTTGGAGCTCTTGAGAGGGATTTTTCACCTAGAATTGTAAGGTAAACTACTTAATGTGAGTTTAATACACGGATTGCGGGTAGATTTTAACATGTAAATTGTGAAAATTATAGGATTTTGTTGAAAAACTTAGATTATGATAAAAATGGGATTAGACCATGAAAATGATTATGAAATTGGGTAGAAATGGTATATTTGTGTTTGTAAGGTTATGGGTAACATGTATTTACGAACATTTCCAGAATCTGGCCACGTGGGCCCGGGGGAGAATTTCAGGAATCTTCCAATTTGGATTGGGTAATTACTCTATTAGTTAAATTATAAACTTTTGAGTATATATTGATTAGTTTGTACAACCTTTGGCTAGTTTCGGATTGTTCGACACCGATTTGAGGTTATTAGTGTGAACTGTTGACCGAGAAAAGGACTTGGAAACGAGGTAAGTCTCTTGACTAACCTTGTAAGAATGAATTATTCATGTAAGTGTTTCAAATGGTTAATTGCTAATAATTGTGGGTGTTACGTGTGCATGATGTGACGAGAGTCCGGACGTGGCTAAGATCATGCTTATGTCCGGGTAGATTTAGGACCCTACCATGTATTACTTGTATTGTTTGCACCGAACTTTTTAGTTTAATTACCCAAACTTTTGTTTTGAAAATGGATAAAGGACTTTAAAGGATTGAGCTTCGTTACTTTGGGTTTTGGCACAATACTTGACTGTTAATGAAAAGTATGCTCCCTTTCAGTACTATTCCTATGTAGTAATCGTTGATTGGAGGTTTTGGAGTTTCCTTTATTCCTGTGGATCACGCCTAACACATCAGCAGTATATTAGATGCATCTATGGTTCGCGCCGGCCGACCCTCGGCAGTATACACACTATTATGGATCGGGTCGTACGACCTCGGCATAAATCGTGCATGATATTGCTTAGAGCCCGATTATACTTGATAATTCTTCTTGGTCTGAGACTAAAAAATTACTTGGGGTTCTTATGTGTTAAATACTTGGCCTATGATAGTTGGAGACTTTAAATTGGTATTATGTTTAATAATTATAAATTAATGTTTCTTATCTCACTATTGTTGTTTTATTTTCATGCCTACTTATGATTTCTAAATTTTATTTATTGACCCTTAGTAAGTGTCGATGTCGATCCCTATCACCACATCTTCGAGGTTAGACTAAATACATACGAGGTACATGTTGTTAGTGTACTCACGCTACGCTTCTACACTAATCGTGCAGTATCTGAGGTGGGTGCATCTGGTGACCAATCAGGCGCGTATCCCCGCTACCTGGAAACTTAGTGGTGATTTGCTCCCTATGCTCCGTTCTGCAGCACTCAAAGTCTCTTCCTTGTTGTATTTATTTTTCAGTCTATCTTAGTCCAGACAATAGTATAGGAGGTTTTGTATATTATACTAGTTTGCTCGTGCACTTGTGACACGGTATTTGGAAACTTCTAGTAGATACTCATGATTTTTTTATTATTGAATTCACTACTTCACTTTTATATTTATCTTAAGCTATATAGTACTACGGTCACCTACTATTTATTTCTTTATTACAAAAACGACAACAAGTATGATCCCAACAGGTGGGGTCTGGGGAGGGTAGTCTGTACGCAGACCTTACACCTACCTAATGCAGGTAGAGAGGTTGTTTCCAATAGACCCTCGGCTCAAGAAGGGTAAGAAGAAGAAGAAGAAGAGGAAAGCAAGGAAGGAAGAAAGAAGGAAGAGAAAAGAAAAAGGGAGAGACAAAGAATAAGTAGTACCAAATAATAGCAACAAGGAATACAATACCTGAGACGAACAAAATCACATAACGTAATAAAAATCTAAGAATATGAAGGGACATGCATGCTACTAAGAATATCGGTGAATAACTAAAAACTACACACTGACCTTCTACCTTAATGCTCGACCTCCACACCCTCCTATCAAGGGTCATGTCCTTAATCAGCTGAAGCAGCGCCATGTCCTGTCTAATCACCTCTCCCCAGTACTTCTTAGGCCTACCTCGACCTTTTCTCAAACTCTCCATGGACAACCTCTCACACCTCCTGACAGGAGCATCAATGCTTCTTCTCTTAACATGTCCGAACTATCTCAGCCTCGACTCCCGCATCTTGTCCTCCACGGGGGCTACTCCCACTCTGTCCCGGATAGCTTCATTCTTAATACTATCTCTCCTGGTACACCCACACATCCATCTAAACATCCTCATCTCTGTTACTTTCATCTTCTGCACGTGGGAGTTCTTGACTGGCCAACACTCAGCCCCATACAGCATAGTCGGTCGAACCACCACTCTATAAAACTTACCCTTAAGTCTTGGTGGCACATTCTTATCACATAAAACACCGGAAGCGAGCCTCCACTTCATCCATCCGCTCCGATACGATATGCGACATCTTCTCCAATCTCCCCGTTACCCTGGATAATAGACCCGAGATACTTAAAACTCGCTCTCTTGAGGATAACTTGAGCATCAAGCTTTACCTTTACGTCTGCTTCATGGGTCCCGTCACTGAATTTGCACTCCAAGTATTATGTCTTGGTTCTACTCCGTTTGAAACCTTTAGACTCTCTAAGGTCTGTCTCCAAACCTCCAACCTCGCGTTAACTCCGCTTCGTGTCTCGTCAATCAACACTATATCATCGGCAAACAGCATGCACCAAGGCATCTCCCCTTGGATGTGTCGCGACAGTACATCCATCGCCAAGGAAAATAAAAATGGGCTAAGAGTCGATCCCTGGTGCAACCCCATTACCATTGGGAAATGCTCTGAGTCACCACCCACAGTCCTCACCCGAGTCTTAGCATCATCATACATATCCTTAATCACCCTAATGTACACTACCGGAGCGCCGCTAACCTCCACAGGACCTCCCTCGGGACTTTATCGTACGCTTTCTCAAAGTCAATAAACATCATATGCAAGTCCTTCTTCCTCTCTCTGTACTGCTCCACTAATATCCTTACCAGATGAATCGCTTCCGTAGTCGAACGCCCCGGCATGAATCCGAACTGATTCTCGGAATAGAACGCACCTCCTCACCCTAGCCTCCACCACCCTCTCCCAAACCTTCATAGTATGACTCAACAGCTTGATACCCCTATAATTGTTGCAATTTTGGATATCACCCTTGTTCTTGTAAAGCGGAACCATCGTACTTCACCTCCATTCTTCGGGCATCTTCTTCGTCTTAAAAATAACATTAAACAGCCCAGTGAGCCACTCCAAACCTGCTCGCCCCGCGCTCTTCCAGAATTTCCGGGATTTCGTCTGGGCCTGTCACTCTGCCCCTGCACATCTTACGCATTGCCCCTTCCACCTCATCTACCGTAATCCGCCTACAGTATCCAAAATCCCGCCGACTCTCGGAGTGCTCCAACTCACCCAGCACAATGCGTTTATTTCTTTATTAAATAAAATTAATGACTTTAAAAATATTTAAATAAACAATTAAGTGGATAATTCCCCGTTGGCTTGCTAGCGACGTCGTTGGCGCCATCATGGCCTACACTGGGAATTAGGTCGTGGCATATTATGCCAAAATCTTCTTCGTCATTCCTACTAACATTGGAATTACATTGACGCTCCATTTTCCTTCAATCTTCTATTCCAACTTCTAATTTCTGTTTATTGGTTTGAGATTTCGTATTAGAAGAAATTTGAAAGTCAACTTTGATTTTTGAGTAGGCACTGTTCTTAAGGGTAGAATTTTTATTTATTAATTTACACCATGTGGAGAAATTACTATCCTAAAATATTAGCGCACAATAATTTTAATTTTTTCTTTATTTATCAAAATCTCTTGCATTATTTCACATACATATTCAATCATCTTGACCTCAACAAACAAGTCAACTTAAATAATACACATTGATCATTTACATAACCTTGTACATTATTCTTTCAAGTATAATACATGACTCGACATACACATGCAACACACATGTCGAGAAACTAATTTAATAATATTATATCAAGATCAAGAATATGCGTATATTTATTGGCTTGAGAATTTATTTTATTAAGTCGATATAAAATATAGGGGAATTTGCATATATACTTAGTTTTGGGGTCACTATTGAAGTTATACTCGTATTGCACGAAAATCTGTAACTTTACCCATCTTAGGATTAACTTCAAACATCTGAAGTTGAAAAAAATCACAGTCTGAAGTTGCTAACTTAAGATGTATTTAAGACTATTTTAGTCTGAAGTGCGACTAATTTTTGCATGCACTTACTACTTCTTTAGATTGAAGTGCAAAACTTGCACTTAAGATGCACTTGAGACTTGGTTGGTCACTATAGCTGTTTTTTTGCATACATTTAAGAATTTTTAGTCCGAAGTGCAAATTGCCTATTTTTGTTCTTTGAATTTCAACAATCCGATTCAAGACCAAAATCTACTCCAAATAAGCTCAAATTTAAAACATAATTTTTAAATATCATAGAAAATAAATCTCAATCATTAATTTGTCAAAACAACAACAAATCTAACAAGGGGAGAATCTAATGATGATGCATACTCAGTCGCTAGTTGTAGTAATGCAAAGGGAAATTAACGTTTGATAACAACAATTATAACTCTGGAGCAATGCACAATTCCTTTTAATTGCATATAAATGTTATCTATCGCGCAGGAACACCAATTTACCATGTTTGTCAAAAACTGTCATTCATGATCAAAGAGGACTATGATCTTGTATTGCCGTGAAGATCAAATTTCCTAGTCTAAATAGATTTAGTTACTAACTTGATAGAATTGAAAGAAACTTTTCTGATGAATGGTTTGTCTACCTGCAATACGTAGGTATCCTGCTCTAATAGCATTTCTCCAACCACATCCTTAACTTCTTAAACCAAAGTGAACAACAAAAGAATAAACAAAAAGTACGAATTCGAACTGTTAACTTCAGCTTCGGCAGTAAAACCAATAGTTACACTAGAAATCGAAATGTCAACTGTTCACTGACCGCCACAATCTTCTGCAACTAAACAAATGTAGTATTTTTTTGGATACCTAACTAAAGCAGTGTCTTAAATCCCCGAAACTTACAGTCTCACATCTAGAACTTCTTGTCTACAAAGCAAAACATCCAGCATAGTTTTACAATAACATCTATCAGGTAATCAAAATTAAGCAAGCATATCACTGTTTCACAGTTTCAAAGTTCCACCCATAGGCAACACAAGGTTACAAACTTTAATGAATCCACACCTAGTTCCCAAATCTGCTGGTAGCTCCCTCATATCAGAAAAGGTAGTACCTCCTATTCAAATCTCACCAAGATAAATCTGTTTATCACTACTGCAAGATCCCACAATTGGTTCATTAGGATGAAAAACACATTCATTAACCGATCCAGTGTGTCCAGGGAGCTTATACAGAATGCGCCTAGATGTCGTATCCCAGATATAAACCATGCGATCAGAACTCCCAGCTGTTACCTTACTTCCATCAGGTGACCAGCTACATTTCAGCAGGTTCTTTTCAAAATTGTGTTGGTGGCCTTCCAAGATCTTAACACAGCGATTTTGGGGGGCATACGGACGCATGTCCCATATGCGAAGTGTGCAGTCCATGGCATTAGTAAGAAGATAAGACCCATCAGGACTCAGCTGCATACCAGTTATAGTATCCTGATGGCCCTGAAGAGTCATAGTTACTTCACACCTTCGCAAATCCCACACTTTCACATCATTGTCAATACCACCTGAGTAGATTTTATCAGAAGCATCAGAGAAACTGACGGCAGTAATTTGAAATTTGTCTGGAAATGTCTGTATGGCTCCTCTTTGGCGCATATCCCAAAGTTTAGCAGTGCCATCATCAGATCCACTGACAATAAGTGGAGGGCCCCTCCGAGCTGTGCAGCATGAATTCACAAATGAGGAATGTTCCGCCATTTTTTTAATCTGTTTGCCTGTTTCTACATCCCACGCCCTAACAGTCTTATCGGGGCTGGCAGATACTATTGTTGATCCATCAGTAGTCCATTGAACATCAAGAACTGCATTTTTGTGCCCTTTCAAGACCATAAAATTCTTGCAATCACCGTGTACATCCCAGAGAAAGATTTCTTTATCATGTGAACCAGATGCAATGATTGTTCCTGCTGGATTGAATTTCATGGTATACACAGCACTTTGATGTCCGGTAAGCAACATAATCGGTGACTCCAAGCTTGATGTCCGTGGTTTTCCATTTGGTCCAAGCCCTTGAGGATAGCTAGGAGGCACAGCAGACAACTCCATCGGCCTTGGTCCAATAACTGACAAAGCAATTTCAGTTTGCATTTGGGCCTTCACTTGCACCTGAAAAGTTTCTAGAAAATTCAGCTAAGCAATGCAAGAAACATAAAAGAAACATATGCTACAGATACAGAAGTACAAAGTTATTATAGAGCTCCTTGCCCAGACAATTTGATTATCTGTTTGAGCGCACCCGCACACACACAGAGCCGTGC
This sequence comes from Nicotiana undulata, assembly GCA_005239495.1. NCBI lineage: Eukaryota > Viridiplantae > Streptophyta > Magnoliopsida > Solanales > Solanaceae > Nicotiana > Nicotiana undulata. The sequence continues at coordinate 23,247 of ML246679.1, forward strand.
GAGCGAAACACACACACACACACACACACACACACATATCTCAAACAATACATTGAAGGCTATAGGTTAGCATTGTACCCACATTTCAATTCTCCAAGATACCCCAGACAATACATGCCAGCATATTAAAGATGAGGGCTTTTTTTCCTTAACCCAAATTCCCCAATTTTCCACCTGCATTTTGCTCCCAGCAACATTTATCTCCAACCTCTCTCTATAACACTTCAGGCAAGCAACAGGGAGCAAAATCTCCAATGTCCAACATTTCTCAAATTCTACTAAGTCTTTAGTGCCTCTATTCTATATTCAGATTATGGTGTACATATTACTTTTTGCTTTCTGATTATGATGTCCAACAATTGCACTGTTTGATTATTTCAGATAGATTCAAACATCTCTTCTTCCCCATTTGCTTAATATTTCTCTTCAACCATTGACCAAATGCAGTATCAAATAAAATAAATCCATATCTTTATGGTTCTTTATTTTCATTTATTTTTTTTACCAAACCCAGCAACACTCACTTTGTGAAGGATAGAAAGAACAAAGGTGGAGGCTGTCGGAGAATAAATTTGGGACTGGGCTCGCTGGAGTTTAATCAGAAAGGGAGAGAAACACAACGGAACTACGGAAGGAGAGGAAATTTAGGGATTTGGATGAAAGACAAAAATGCCCTAAACTTTAATGTGCTGGCATGAATTGATGGGAGTATTTGGAGAATTTAAATTTGTGTACAATGCTGTTCACTTTTTGATTCATTAAAATACCCTTTGTCACTTATTTAATCCGTAAATAGATCTTGGAGCTTTGTCCGTTTATGCTATTCAGAAAAATGCAATCCATCACCTCCCTCACATTTGTTCTCTTTTGCCTGTATAATTGCAGCCCTTTTTCCCATTGCACAGCTTGAAAGCAACTAAACGCCCCAAGATATTCTTCAAGAATGAGATTTAAATCAAACCCATGATGAATAGAATTTATGAATAATCTGTGATTGGGTATTTTTTGTTCTTCGCAGGAAAAGAGCGTAAGAGAAAGGCAACTCGGTATAGTGAGAACTCAAATTCAGCCCTCACTGCTTCATAACAGTCTGTACTCTCAAATGAATTAAACCCAAAAGGCAGAATTAAAATTGTGACAAGCGGTAGTTGGTTCGATAGTCGTCAAATTTGTCTTCATATTTACCTTTCTACCCCATCAAAACGTAGTGAGCTAATGAATAGAGGAAGCCAACAAGCGGGGATTGTTGAAGTTTGCCGGAGGTGGAGGATGACAAGAAGATTGAGGAGGCTGCCTGAAGGGTTGGGTTTGCTGCTGTTAATCTGGGAATAAAATGCAGATGGAGCAGAAAGAAATTCAGGGATATAGGTAAAAGACAAAAAATACCGTAAATGTTCCTACTTTAGTTAATCGAAAAGTGGTTACAATGCTAACTTACTACGGACACGCAGTAGTAAAATGGGTAGAATGCTAACCTACTACTTTCATGCTACTACATGAAGGTAGTAGGTTAGTTAGCATTGCACCCATTCTCTTAAATACCCTTTTACAATACATTGCCAACACATTAGTAAAATGGGTATTTTTGTCTTCCCACCTTAAGAACTAAACCTAACTTTTTTTCCTTCTCCATCAGTTTGCTTTCCAGCCATCCCCGTCTCCCCTCCTTTCTTTCAGACCCATATTGAAATTCAATCACAACTGTTGAAAATGTGACCCAAAAGAAAAAAGAACACACAGAATGATTCAAGGCCCGATGAATGATCAGGATTATGAAAAGGAGACTAAAACCCATGTGGCCATACACTAATGTGGTCTTTGGGGAAGTAATCGAAGAATTTGAGAAATTGGGGAAAAGTTTTAGGACGAATTGGTTTGCTTCAACTGAAAAAGAACCAGTTGGAGCACTTGAAAATGAAGCAAAGACCAAGCATGTGGGCAGACAATGCTTAATTTGTCCAGAGCCGAGATGAAGAGATGCACAGCTCCTAAATTTCAAAGCCGTAATGTTTACTTTCTTACTTCGTCTTTATCAATAATGAAGAGAAAGAAAAATTATGCAATTACATATTATCACAAGGTTTAATTAAGATCAATCTGATTTTAAACTCTTAACCCTGATTTACTATAATACTGGAAAATGAAAAATGTGAGTTAGCAAATGATGATCGATTCCTTGATTCTCAAATGTGATCTTCCATTTTCAAGAAGTCAAGCCTTCTTCTGTATTAGAATTTGAAGGATGATCGATTCCTTGATTCTCAAATGTGATCTTCCATTTTCAAGAAGTCAAGCCTTCTTCTGTATTAGAATTTGAAGGAGTCTAAGAGCCAAACTGTGGAGATAAAATTCAAGCTGGGAATCACAGAGAAAGAATTGGAGAAATTTGAAAAGACCAAAAAGTCCCTAAAAATTTGATATTTAATGTGCCGGCAGAGGTAGTAGTATGGAGAAACCAAAAGTGAGTACAATGCTAGCCTACCTTCATGTAATTTGGAGAAACCAAAATATCTTCCAATATTATTTAGAAGCAAGATCAGAGGCTTCAATGTGAGAGATATTCCCATAATACATTCGAGGCTAACAGGAACAAAAAGATAAATCAATGTTTTGCAATCCATGTTGGACAAAGACCACAGGCCTACTCGTTTTTAGGCTAGGACAAAAGAAAAGATTCAATAATCATATTTTTCTTATAACCGTGGTGTCCGGGCCAGCTTGCGCGCATCTCAACTAATTCCACACCAGCACAAGTATAAGGTAATTCTACCCACCAAGGCTTGGACAGCTAGGAAGAAATCACCTGGTGTGTTTATCTCCAGTGGGATTTGAACCTGAAACATCATGGTTCTCCACCCATTTCATTGACCACTAGGCCACACCCTTGGGTGCAAACTCCAACAATCAATTACATGTTTCCCTTAGGTCAAGGGCACAAAAAGATAAAATTAAACACTTCAAAGTCGATGGTGGACAAAGACCATAGGCCTATTTCGTTTTCATCAAACGCGACGAGACCAAAGAAAGAGCCCAACAATGGATTGCACGATTCTGTTGATTGCTTTCCTCATAAAATTGACTAGTGTCAATGAAATTCCAAAAGCATGTTAACTATACTTTAAGAAAAGAAACATCTTATAACGAGAATCAGAGGCTTCAATGTGAGAGATATTCCCATAATACACTGGAATTAAGGGGAACAAAAAGATAAACCAATGTTTTGTAATCCATGTTGACAAAGATCACAGGCCTACACATTTTTCCCTTTGATTAAATAGGATATAACACAAGAAAAGGTCGAATAATCAATTACATATTTTTCGTTGGTCAATTAGATATTCAGGGGCACAAAAAGATAAAATCAAACATTTCACAAAGCCCACAGGCCTTTACATTTCCTTTTCGTCAAATAGGACAGGACTAAAGAAATAGCCCAACAGTAGATTACATGATTCTATTGATAGTTTATGAATAAATTGACTAGTGTCAACAATGCTCAAAGACATTCCAAAAGCATGTGAACTAAAATTGATTAAGAAACGAAGCATCTTATAAGGATATATGATTTGGATAAGCTACTAAACTAAATTAGTTTTCACATACTCCATCAGTAAAGAAATAAGGAATCATCAATCTAATTCCTATTTTAGACAAATATTGGGTAAATTTAAAATGATTTTCATAAACTAAGAATATTATGTTATCATAGCCTAAGAAAATTATGTCATCATACCCTAAGATAACTATCATACCCTAGGTCTCTGGTGCTCTGGATGTAACCTGTATGTAAGAAGTAGAATGGCCACTATATATGTACTTATGCAACAAAAGTAGTTACAGCTAACTCAGTTTCTCTTCTTTATTTTTTGTTTTCCTCTATTCCCACATCTATGGAACCATTTACAGTGGGCAATCGAGGAATCAAAATGCTAGTAGACACATCACTAGCAAGCACATACCTAGATATTTCCAGATGGAAACATTGCTAAATAGATGAACAAAAGCTCTAGGTGTTTTATTAACAATGCATCAGGCATCGTTATCGCTCATTTGGAAACAGTGTGATTGTTTCCAACAGTTTTCCATTTAAGCATTTTTAACACTTCAATATATTTTGCATGTTGAAGAGGAAAGATGCATAAATGGGTGAAAAACTTCAATTTATCGGATGGGATTTGAACCATACCACTCTGTTTATTTCTAAAAATCCAAATCTTACTGGCTGTCTATTAAAATGTTTATTTTTCAGTAGCAACTGACCCATGATAATGAAAACTATGTATGAATGGGATAAAAGGTGCCTAGAGGGGAGTAAGAGCACAAAAAGAATGAAAAATTTGACAAAGCTGCTTATTGCAATGCCTGTAAAATTAACTTATCGAGAAATTCTTTAAGTAGTCTTTTTGGAGGCCAACAAACACTTTGAAGGGGCCAAGGTTGGATCGGCAGCTAGGTTTTCAAACTTTTCATGTGCACCTACCACACATTCCGCACTGCATTCTACCTTTTTCGTTTACCAAAGCCCTGGGGCTCAAACATTCTAAATAACATTTGTAAAACTACCCCTCCCCTTTACAGCTTCACTAAGCTTATCATTCTATCCCTTAACACTTGACTCTTAATGAATTTTTCACATTTCACTTCTTTAAAAGTATTCTTTTGTTATACATACAGTACTACTTTTTCTTATTTATATCAATATCAATATGGACTAGGGCAAACCAAGTAACTAGTAAGTAGACGAGAGATATTTTAGTACCACTAACACTAGAGAAAAGGAATTAGGGTTTAAGGATTTTTGGCACATGAATCTAGAAAAGGGAACTTACAATGAAATCTCCGATGAGTTCGCCTGAGCCAAAGTTTGCAGCCTCCAGTATTCAAGGAAAAATGAATTATTTGGGCCAAATCATTCAATACAGCCAATTCATTTATCACGTGCCTCTCACACGACTGATGTGCTCGCTTTTTTAGGTGATATATAAACAGATTGGTTGGGCGGGCCATTTGCATTTTTAGGGCCACCCTTCAATTTAGAGAAACTATCATAAACCACAATATTTTAGTGGTTATTAGCTAGTTATAGCTATCATTTACTATAAGAATTTTTTTATTTTTATATATTACTTGAAACTTTATCATAATTAATATCCATGTTTAGTTAATTACCTGGCATAAATAATAAAATATGTACAATCCACCTTAAAAGGCTCTCAATCCATTATTTGTTACTTAAATGAAGGGATTTCCTGTTCTTCTTTTTTCTCATCTTCTCTTTCCCACGGACAACACATTTGAAATAACCACACTCTCTGGATCTTCCCAATTACGTTCATCCTGAGCCTCTATCTTCACTAACAAAGGCTGATTTCTGCTACTAATAAATAAAGTTGTTTCTTTTTATTTCAGGACTCATCAGTCATCACTCATTTCCTCATTCAAAAACATCTCCACAATCACTGCACCGCACTGCACTTAGGAAATATTGTAATTCAAAAATAGGGATACAGTGATTGTTCATGTAGTTTTACAATTCTTATGTGAGATTTTCAGTTAAACAAACTTTAGCTTTAATTTCTTTTAGTTTAATCAGATTACAGATAGCCTATGAACAAAGAAAATACTTAGTATAAGTTAGCAGTGAACGACTGTCATGTGATAAAATGTTGATTTATACCAAAGATAATTAAATGTGGAACAAGATTTTGCTGATCCAAATGCAATAGAGAAATATTTTACAATTAGTTTAAAAATTTTGGATGGCGAAAGAATTATAACTAGTTAGGACTAGAACTATATGCTTTGAGAAAAGAAAATCAAAAATGACAATTGAATGGGCAGTGCAGTGATGACAACCAACGATTTTGCATGTTGAACGTTGAATATTTCCTAAGTACATGCGAGTGGGCATAAAATTTGAAAAACCGAATTCCAAACCGAACCGAATTAATTCGGTATTTCGGTTTCGGTTTTTTCGGTATTTCGGTCTAAATAGGTATAAATTTTCGGTATTTCGGTTCGGTTTTCGGTATACAATTTTAAAACTTCGGTATACCGAATATACCTAATATACCGAATATACCAACATTTTAAGGTACCCACCCAGTGCTCAGCCGGCCAGCCCAATTTAATTCTCATTCCCGTCGCCCCCCAAGCCCAACTTCCCAAGCCCAGTACTCTTAGTCTTAGGCTATTAGGTTAGGCCATTTTAATTTTTAGTAATTAGCAAATTAGGTTGAACCAACGACTCTCTCATCTTCAGTTCTTCTTCTTCACCCACGCCGCAATCCTTTCCCTGAAGGAGCCAAACCACCAGAGAACACAAATAAGTAAGTAAACACCATCTCGACATGCTTGTGCTTTCTACACTCTACAGGGAATTTTTAAATCCATTTTGTCCCCTCATATCCACTGCAAATCCCAATCAAAACGAAATAATCCGAATTACCATCAACGTAATTAAATTAAAGGGATACCTTTGTTTTTCCTATATACCATAAAGTTCCTTCATTGTTATGCTATTTCACACTGGGTTGGAACCAGGCAATCAAATGTATGGCATGTGACAAAAATAGATGAAACCAATTCTTCGTATATAAATACACAAATCCATTTATGTTGTTCTCTTTGTCATCTCAATTCTTGAAACATAATATTCTTATTCTAATTCCAATTATCCCCTTTTCTTTCTTTGTGTATATAATGGCATAAACTGGAAGTTGAAAGTCTAGTATGGACTTAGTGGTTTTATATAAACATATATGAAATGGAACAGATCGAATTGTTTCCATATTGAATTTGTAAATCAGCTACTTGTGTCTCTATCTCTCCGGTTAATTCAAAGGATTGAGCAATAACTTAAAAATATCACTAACTAGAAGAATACATGCTAGTAAAAATCTCAATTATGCGTTGTAATATGTTGGTATATCAATTTGTACATTTCCATATGTCCTTCTACTTCAAATTTATTTACAAGTATATTTATATGTTTTATGTTTTTTGATATGTAAAGTTAATGTACTTCTGGTTCAGCAACATATGAGAAAGTTTCCCCTCACGGCAGTGTGGCACTACGTTTGGATTTGGCAGCATTTTAATTTTCGTTTGGTATACACATAACACAATTGAATAATTCATAAACCGAATACTTTACCGAAACCGTACCGAACCAAAATAATAAATACAGAACCGAACCAAAATAATAAATACAGAACCGTACCGAAATAATTTGGTACGGTATTTGGTATATACAATTGATAAACCGAATACCGAACCGAAATACTGAATGCCCACCCCTAAACAGATCTGTAGACCAATGCAATAAAATGACAATCACTGCACAAATTTGTTATCCATTTATATATTATACAATTTATCTACACCTTGCATACATTATTTCTATCCAGTTAAATACAACTACAATAACATATAACTTAAATACAAATTTTATACAATATGTCTTTTGTATATTTTGTATTTGATTTATACACAGTAAAAATAAATTTCATACAACTAATTATATATTATACAACTTATCTACAACTTTCACACATTATTTCTATCAAGTTAAGTATAACTTCAATAACATACAATTTAAATACAAATTTTATATAAGATTTATACAATATGTCTTTTGTATATTTTGTATCTGATTTATACATAGTAAAAATAAATTTCATACAACTAATTATATATTTACACAAATTATCTACAACTTATCTATACTTTTTTTACATTATTTCTACCATTTTACTATAATTTCGTAAATATAGTGCATATCACGTCTTCTTATTCTTCTTCTTCTTTTTCGACTTTCAATCTGAAATTCAGCCAAAATCAAATATAATCTTCACCAATACACCCTCAAAATTGAGATATAAACTCCAAACCATATTCCCAATTGTTTGTAACGACACCCAATCCAAACAAATAATAATTTTTGAAAACCCAAATTCGAATTCAAAGCTTCAAAGCTTTTTAATGGCTGTCAATGGTGGAATTGATGCTCTCTTTTCCTTTGCTTTACATACTGGAATTAGGGATTGAGAGATAGTGAGAGACATAGAGAGAATTCCCAATTGTTTGGAACAACACCCAATTCAAACAAGTAATATTTTTTGAAAACCCAAATTCGAATTCAAAGCTTCAAAACTTTTTAATGGCTATCAATGGTGGAATTGTTGCACTCTTGTGCAAGATACGTGGGAGAGAGGAGTTGGGATATGGAGAGAGAAATGTGGGGATCAGTGGGAGTGATTGTAGGAATTGATTGATTATCCTTAAATCCTAAAAATGTACATTGGTAATTTTGTATATAGGAGGTAATTAAAGTGAAACTTGAGTAGGGAGGGTAATAAAGTTTCCAATAGTGTATAGGTATGTAAAAATTCCTTTACTATATTACTTCATATAGCTATGTTTTCAGATTTTTTAGACTGGATTCGATGTATGTAAGCTATTGTATTCATGAATACAGTAGCATTTCTAGGCGTGAAACAGGGGATTACAACTAGACAAATTTTTGTATTCGAGTGTATTCATGCGTGAAACATGGGATTACAGCTGGATAAATTATTGTATTTGACTGTATTCACGACGTGAAACAGGGGATTACACTGTTTTTAAACGGAAAGTGAATCAATTAACATAATAGACTCCTAATATAACTCAACAAACTCAATTATTTCACACAAATTTTATATTTTCAGTTATAAAAAAGATTTACACTGTTTTTAAACGGAAAGTGAATCAATTAACATAATAGACTCCTAATATAACTCAACAAACTCAATTATTTCACACAAATTTTATATTTTCAGTTATAAAAAAGATTCTCAACCGAAACACACCCCAAAAACATAAAAATCTTTAGAGAAATTATAGAATACATCTGAATACATAAATTATATTAATTAAAAAAATTATATGAAGACATTAATGGAATATAGCGAGACAGTGAATGCAATGAAATACATAGAATACAGCAGGATACATTGAAATACAATAGGAAAAAAAAGACAATGAATACAATGAAATACATAGAATAAAGCGAGATACATTGAAATACAATGGAAAAAAAGACAATGAATACAATGAAATACAACGAGATACATTGAAATATATTAATAGAAAATTCAAGTTGCTCAGCCCCCAACTCCATCGCCTTCGATAGAGGCACTGCCAATTGTTGAAATTGTACGAGAAGAAGAAAAGAAGAAAACTCCACTCCGACAATCACTTTTTACGTCCAGACCTCGCTCTCCTCTTTTCTCTTCTTTCAGGAAAAACAACACATGCAACCCCACTACCTCATCCAAAATCTCACCCTTGAACTTTCAGATCTGAAGTCCGGAAAGCTAAAAACCCATTCACATTGGGTGACAGATAGAGGGAAAGATAAGGCACGGAGATTTTGGAGTGAGATAGAGACAGAAAGAGGAGGGTAAAAGTTTGGAAGAACTTGAAAGATCGGGAAGTAGAGAGAGAGGGAGAATAGATATGGGGTAGGGGATAGGAGAAATTTGAGGGGATATGAGAGAGAAAAATAATACAAAAGCTTATTTTATGGCTTAAGGGTAGGAGGTATCCATAAATATATATTGGCTATAACAATCAAAGGTAGCTATGGAATATAATTTCTTAAAAGGGTATTTATTTAAAATAAATAAGGTATCAAGCTTTGCCATAGGGGGTAACTAATCCTTCAATTTATACCCGCATTACACAAAACTTTATAAAGTGTACCCATTTGGATCTAAATATCTTTCAACCGCAACTTCAGAAATTCAAATCTTAAATATTTCAAGATCTTCAAAGCAACTTCAAATTTCGAATCAGAACTTCTTTTATCTTTTAGTTGCAAATTCAAAATTCAAATCTTAAGTAGTTCAATTTTTCAATACAACTTCGGATTTTGTGAGTTCTGAAACATAAGTTTGTTCTTCAAATTGCAACAATCCAACACATGATTCCACATCCAAATCTACTCCAAATAAACTCAAATTTGAAACATGACTTTAAAATATCGTAAAGAACAAATCACAATCATCAAATTGTTAAAGAAATTTAACAAACCCATTTTACAACTAAGAAGAAGAAGAAGAAACCCTAAACACAAAGAAGAAAAAGAAAGCAACAGTGAAGAAGTTCAGAAAAATATATGTATCTGAAGTTACTAAAAATTAGGTATTAGTTAAACTTTTTTTTTAAAATGGGTGCAGATTCAAACGGTAGCGCAAACCTGAGTGCCACATAAAAATTCTACCAATTGGTTGATTATGTGCCCCAGTTTAAGTTTTGATCCCATTTTATTAAGTTTTACAAAAATAGTTTAGGCTTGGAACTTAAAGCTTGTGGGTCAGGACTTAGCAAAAGTATTGAGGATCATCACAAGTTATGATAGATTAACGTATCTTGTTACACTAGTCATGACTGATCGTCATAATTGTAGTACAAATTGTATCACAATTATAATCCAAAACTTTTATAAATGTAGATGGACAGAACTCATCTTGTCAAGTCCTAGCAGATAGACATAACTTAATTACAAGTTTTATCATGACTTTGATGCGAATTTGTTTACCCTAAAAAATGGATAAAAATTAAATTTGTATGTGGTTTTAAGGATATGCGGATTATATAAATACAAATGATTAGTAGCGTTAGATTAAACAAATGAAAGACGTAGTAAATTACCAAATCAACAATAAGAGTGATCCCGAACCCTGTAAATGACTTAATGAAGAGCATGTCTTCGAAACCGGGCTTATCCTTATGAAGAACTTATGAACAAAATATGACTTTGAATAATTGAGATAATAGAGATAAATTGCCTTGATATGCGTGTTACAATGTGTCCTATGAATAATAAGTTTTCTCCTTTATATAGTAGGGGAATTTTACCCTAAGTACAATCTAAGAAATGTAAAAAGCTTCCGCTTCACTAATCACTTATTTTATGCCGATACGGGCCGAGATTCACGCTGTGATATCTGATTGGGCATGGATATTGCGGTCCTTTGTTAGTTGCGTGCAGCCGTTTGATAATGTTCTCCGAAATCTCGAGGCTCCAACTGAACCTGAAGGGTGTGTTTTCGATGCCTCTGAAGGCAGATGTTTTGCTCGAAACCCGATACGAGAGGCTCTTCGCCCATATTCCAGTTCCTTACGATCATGTTCTTGCTCCATTTATCGGGAAACCGAAATGTTCAACTGACTCAACTCTTCCACATCCAAACTCAATCTCAACAACTATCTTTCTAGTTGTAGGTATCGTTGTATTACCAAAAAATAAATAGAACTTAGGAGTTTGAATTCTTACAATTGAGATCCACCACACGATCTAGAGTAAGAAGAAAGAGTGACAGTCCTAAATGCCCTGTAGCCTCCTACTAATAAGTGTGGTGCACAACACACCCATAAATAAGACTATACTAGACATAACTTGTAGATTCCCTAGGATAGATCTACTCTGATACCAAGTTTGTCACGACCCAAACCGAAGGGCCGCGACGGGCACTCGGTGTCTAACTCAACCGAGTACCAACGTAATAAACATTTCTTATCATAATATCATTGTGAAATGGTGTAAGGCCCCATAAAAGTTTTCCTGAAAACCGGGATTCTGTGATGCCAAGCTAGGTGTAGAGGTCAATAATAGTAGAAATTCGTCAGCTCGCTGCGGTTCAGACATTTTGGATTGAACAGTGCGTTAAACGTTAAGGAAAATATTTTGCAGAAAAAGGGATATTTCTGCGATCCACTATGCAACCACATAATCACTCTACGGACCGCAGAGTGAGGCAACCCTTTTGGCCAATTTTGATGCCATTTTTGCGGCCCATTATGTGATCGCAGAACCATTATGCGGGCCGCACATTGATCGCATATTTGCCTTTGAGACTTTACATGTGGGAGTTCTACGATGCATTATACGACCGCAGACTGGTCACAGAACGGAGCAAAAAAATGCTTGGGTTTGGGTCCAATTATGCGGACCGCAGAAGTATTATGTGGTCATATATGCGCCCGCAGATCTGTGTCGGGGCTCCCATTTTCCCTATTCCGTTAAAAACACATATCATACACCATTTTGAGCTATTTTCTGATGTTCTAAGTGTGGGGAAGATAGCTCTTAGAGAGAGAGATCAACCTTCACACTAATATCGATCAAATCTTGCTAAATTTTTGAAGATATTCAAGCGAGGCATCAAAATCTTCTTCCTAAGAGATTGAAGGTGCAAAGGGTTCCAGAATTATTGTAGAAACTAAGAAAAGCTCAATTGGGGTATGTATGGCTAAAACCTATCTTCTTAGAATTGAACCCTTGGTGATTCATGAAATCGGTGTAAGTCCCAAACTGATCGTGTAAAACATGTTATTCCAAATGTGCTTGCGTTGATTAGATATAGGTGCCCTATATGTTCTTGTGTTTTCATCATGTTATCTTAACATGTGGTAAAATGTTAAAGACATGGAATATGTGCTACAAGTGCTGAGACTTCATGTCAAATTCGAATAAAGATTATTGTGTCTAATTGTGTGAAAGCCTCCATGTGCTATAGAATCTAAATTGCTCATGTGTGTAAATAGGTCTTGAATGAAATACCTTGTTTTTATTGATGTGATAATAATGTTGAATGTGTAAAAATGGCAAACTTGAAAATGTAAAATACGGCCATGAGCCAAGAACGATTTAATAAATGAGGCCCCTCGTGCCAATGTATCAAAAGATGGATGGAAATGTAAATCGAGATGATTGATTCAAATGATGATGTCTCAATTGAGATGGCCTAGCCGATCGGGTCGTGATCGGAGGCCATGCCGCACACATGGTGGTAATTGTGCTGGAATTGATCATTGAAAATGTGGATATGGTTGATGTCTCGATTGAGATGACCTAGCCGATCGGGTCGAGATCGGACTCCGTGTAAGAACACTGTGGTATTGTGGATTGTGGCACATGGCACCAAATATTACCAACTTAATAAGATGCAATTTGATTAAGAACTTATGTGACCCTTACTTGACGTTCTCGTATTGCTTGAAGCTCTTATTGATCTCATGATTGCTTTTCCCTTTCGTAGTTATTGTTCATTTTATTGAGATGGTATTTAGCTATGCATACTAGTATTATTCGATAGTACTAACGTCCCTTTTTTCGGGGCGCTACATATTTGAATGGATGTATGTGGTTTCATAGCAGACAGTGCCGATCACAGCTAGTGGTGCATCCTCTTCTCAGCAGTCTTGGCGAGCCCCATTTCATTCCGTGGTCGTACATCTTTTGTTCCTTATACATTGTATTTGATGTATAGAGGGGGCCTTGTTGCTGGCACTTTAGATGTACTCTTTTGTATCTATTTAAAGGTTCCGTAGACACGATGTGGGTTGTATATGGGGATTTGGGAGGTCAACATATTATGCGTATTTTGAAATCTTGTTCCACTAAATTGTAAAGTGTATGTATTTTGGGAACTTAACTATGGTGTAACGAAAATAAAGTAAAATGAACTAGTAATGTTTACATATATGATCTTTTCACTGTTTAACTAATGGTAACGTGTCTCCTTTTGATCATAAAAGAGTTGGGTAGGGAATCTCTAATAGGCTTGCTCAACCCGGATCGCTCGGTTGAGCACCGGTCGCGCTCCCCGAGGTTGGGCCGTGACAAACCTGGTATCAGAGCCTAAGGTTTTAAAGTGTCATAGGATGTCTCGGAGTTGTGTCTAGTATAGTCCTTTTTATCGGTGTGTTGTCGACCACATCTATAGGTTGGAGGCTATTTGGACATTTAGGACAATACCCTTCTTTCATGCTCTAGATCGTGCGATGAAACTAATTGTGCAAACGTTTTACCCAAGAGTGGATGTTGATTCTCTATTTGATAATGTGGGTGAGGATAAATCCCCTGACTATTACACTTCCTGATTCTTCTACACCAGAGCAGACTGCACCAGCCCCTACATTTGTGGATGGTGCAACAATCCCTCCTGCCGATATTCTTGTTCCACCTCCAGCCCCAGCTCATGGTTCTGGTATTTCTGATGGGGACCTTAGGGGAGCTATCCAGATGTTGACTCAGTTAGTGGCTTCTCAGGCCCAAAGGTCAAATGTTGTACCCACCTCTTTTAGCCTGCAAGTTGATTCTACGGGTTCCAGGGTGAATAGGTTTCTTCAGTTAGACCCACCAGTGTTCACAAGTATTGATCCCGAGGAGAAACCTCAGGATTTCATTATTGAGATGCATAAGACTCTACGGGTTATGCGTGCTACGGAGACGGAGGGATGGAGTTGGTCGCCTACCGCCTGAAAGGGGTGGCATATTCGTGGTTCGAGATGTGGGAGGATTTCTGTGAGGAGGGGAGCCCTCCGGCGAGGTGGAGTGAGTTTGTGGATGCTTTCATGGGCCATTTCTTTCCTACTGAGACTAAGGCAGCCCTTTCTATGGAGTTTGAGACCCTTAAATAGGGTGGTAAGAGTGTGTGGGAGTATTACATGGAGTTCGCGCGCTTGTCAAAGTATGTTTTTCATATGATGCCGACTATGGAGGCGAGAGTGCGTCGATTTGCGCAGGGTCTTAGCCCTTTGGTTATTAATGAGGTTGCCACAGCTGCTTTAAATTCTGAAATAAACTATAGATGGTGGCATTTGCCTAAGCTACAGAGGCCTAAAAGTTAAAGAATAGGATGGAACGAGAGGGTAGCAGTAGGGCCCGATCAGCGAGCAACCTTGGGGATTCATTTAGTGGTGGGAGATAAGCTTTTAGGGGAGGGTCATTAGGACCATCCCAGTCTTATGCTCAGTTTTCAGCTAGTGCTCACCTAACAGGGCACGACCAGCAGCAGGGGAGTCGCTTCAGGCCCAATCAGGGCAACAGGGGGTCCCACCATCAGAGCCAATCAGGAGGGAGATTCAAATTCCAACAGCACCGGAAACCCCCATGCCCCAAGTGTGGGAAGATGCATTTGGGCATATGTTACATGGACCTACCAGTATGTTATGGGTGCAGGATGAGAGGCCATATTCAGAGGGAGTGTCGTTCATCTCGCCAAGGTGCGGGTAGGGGCACATCACAATCACCCAGTCCTGCAGCTGCTACATCTTCAGCACCTCCTCCAGCTCGAGTCTCTCCAGCACCAGCACGACGTGGGACAGCTAGGGGTGGTGCTCAGAGTTCAAGAGGCCCCAACCGATGCTGTGCTATGAGTGGTCTTCGGAGTGCAGAGGCTTCTCTAGATATTGTCACAAGTATATTAACTATCCAATCTCATGATGTATATGCCCTTGTTGATCCTGGTTCCACCTTGTCCTATATTACCCCTTTTGTTGCTATGGAATTTGGGATAGAACCGGAACAACTTCATGAGCCGTTCTCTATATCTACTCTAGTTGGCGAGTCTATTAGGGCCGTGTGGGTTTATCAAAATTGTATTGTCACGGTACGTGGCCGGGACACCGTGGCCGATCTCATGGAATTGGGGATGGTTGATTTAGATGTAATAATGGGGATGTATTGGCTTATTCATCTTTTTCCAAGCTCGATTGCCGAACTAGAACTATGAGGCTTGAATTCCCTAATGAGCCAGTTGTCGAGTGGAAGGGAGATAATGTGGTGCCAAAAGGTAGGTTTATTTCTTACCTTAAGGCCGCAAAGATGATTAGTATGGGGTGTATCTACCATTTGGTCCGGGTTACGGACACTGATGATGAGGTACCTACACTTGAGTCAGTTCCAGTTGTAAATGAATTCCCGATGTTTTTCTGGAGGAGCTCCTTGGGATTCCACTAGACAGGGAGATTGATTTTGGGATTGATGTGATGCCAGGAACGCAACCTATATCCATTCCACCTTATGGAATGGCACCGATAGAATTAAAGGAGTTAAAAGAGCAATTGAAGGATTTTCTAGAGAAAGGTTTCATCCGACCGAGTGTATCACCTTGGGTCACACCGGTTCTCTTTGTCATAAAGAAAGATGGATCACTACATGTGTGTATTGACTATCAGCAACTCAACAAAGTCACAATCATCCAGTCCTGCAGCTGCTACATCTTCAGCACCTCGTCCAGCTCGAGTCTCTCCAGCACCAGCACGACGTGGTGCAGCTAGGGGTGGTGCTTAGAGTTCAAGAGGCCCCTACCGATGGTGTGCTATGAGTGGTCTTCGGAGTGCAGAGGCTTCTCCAGATATTGTCACAAGTATATTAACTATCCAATCTCATGATGTATATGCCCTTGTTGATCCCGGTTCCACCTTGTCCTATATTACCCCTTTTGTTGCGATGGAATTTGGGATAGAACCGGAACAACTTCATGAGACGTTCTCTATATCTACTCTGGTTGGCGAGTTTATTAGGGTCGTGCGGGTTTATCGAAATTGTATTGTCACGGTACGTGGTCGGGACACCGTGGCCGATCTCATGGAATTAGGGATGGTTGATTTAGATGTAATAATGGGGATGGATTGGCTTATTCATCTTTTGCCAAGCTCGATTGCCGAACTAGAACTATGAGGCTTGAATTCCCTAATGAACCAGTTATCGAGTGGAAGGGGGATAATGTGGTTCCAAAAGGTAGGTTTATTTCTTACCTTAAGGCCGCAAAGATGATTAGTATGGGGTGTATCTACCATTTGGTCCGGGTTACGGACACTGATGCTGAGGTACCTACACTTGAGTCAGTTTCAGTTGTAAATGAATTCCCGATGTTTTTCTAGAGGAGCTCCTTGGGATTCCACTAGACAGGGAGATTGATTTTGGGATTGATGTGATGCCAGGAACGCAACCTATATCCATTCCACCTTATAGAATGGCACCGATAGAATTAAAGGAGTTAAGAGCAATTGAAGGATTTTCTAGAGAAAGGTTTCATCCGACTGAGTGTATCACCTTGGGTCACACCGGTTCTCTTTTTGTCAGAAAGAAAGATGGATCACTACAGGTGTGTATTGACTATCGGCAACTTAACAAAGTCACAATAAAAAATAGGTACCCTATACCAAGGATAGATGATTCTTTTGATCAATTACAAGGCGCTATGTACTTCTCCAAAATTGATTTGCGCTCAGGGTATCACCAATTGAAGATCAGGGAGCAGGATATTCCAAAAAAAACTATTAGAACCCGGTATGGGCACTTTGAATTCCTGGTAATGTCTTTCAGGCTAACAAATGCCCCGACGGCTTTCATGGATATTATGAATCGAGTCTTCAAGTCATTTCTTGACTCCTTTGTGATAGTGTTCATTGACGACATTCTTGTATATTCACGAAGTCGAGAGGATCATGTCGATCACCTCAGGGCAGTTCTGTAAACTCTTCATCAGCACCAATTGTATGCAAAGTTCTCAAAATATAAATTTTGGCTTGAATCTGTTACATTCCTGGGTCATGTCGTCTCCAGAGAAGGAATTAAGGTTGATCCTCAAAAGATTGTAGCGGTGAAGAATTGGCCTAGACCTACAACTCCAACAGAGATTCGCAATTTCTTGGGCTTAGCTGGTTATTATAGGAGGTTGGTGGAGGGGTTTTCTACTCTTGCCTCTCCATTGACTAAATTGACGCAGAAAGCAGTTAAGTTCCAATGGTCCGATGCTTGTTAAAGGAGCTTTCAGGAGTTGAAATCAAGGTTGACTACAGCACCGGTGTTGACTCTACCAGAGGGTGCAGATGGGTTCGTGGTATATTGTGATGCTTCGAGGATCGGGCTTGGGTGTATGTTGATGCAACATGGCAAGGTTATAACTTCTGCTTCAAGTCAATTTAAGAATCATGAAAAGAACTATCCAACATATGACTTAGATCTTGCGGCGATGGTATTTGCATTAAATATTTGGTGTCATTATTTGTATAGGGTCCATATAGATGTATCCACGAACCACACGAGCCTTCAATATATTTTCAAACAGAAGGAATTGAATTTGAGGCAGAGAAGATGGCTTGAGTTGCTCAAGGAATATGACATCGATATTTTATATCATCCGAGAAAGGATAATGTTGTGGCGAATGCTCTTAGCCAGAAATCTATGGGTAGTTTGGCTCACTTGAAGGCATGTCAAAGGTCGTTGGCCAGGGAGGTTCACTAGTTGGCTAGTTTGGGAGTTCGTCTTGAGGACTCTAATGAAGGAGGAGTAACTGTGCAGAATAGGGCGGAATCATCGCTTGTGGTGGAAGTCAAGGAGAAGCAATACAATGATCTAGTGTTGGTTCAGCTGAAGGAGGGAATTCATAAACATAAGACCATGATGGGTGATGGTATACTGCGGTACCAAGGGCGACTATGTGTTCCAAACGTAGATGGTCTTCAGGAAAGAATCATGGCAGAAGCTCACACTTCTAGGTATTCTATGCACCCAGGTTCTACAAAAATGTATCATGATCTCAAGGAAGTATATTGGTGGAATGACATAAAGAGGGGTGTGGCGGACTTTGTGGCACAATGTCCAAACTATCAGCAAGCGAAGGTCGAGCATCAAAGGTCCGGTGGGTTGGCACAGAATATAGAAATTCCAGTGTGGAAGTGGGAAATGATTAATATGGATTTTGTGGTAGGGTTTCCGCGCATGTTCGACTCACTTTGGGTGATCGTGGACCGACTCACGGAATCAACACACTTCTTGCCAGTTAAATCTACCGACACGGCGGAACAATATGCTTAGTTGTATATCAAGGAAATAGTCAGGCTCCATGGCATTCTAGTCTCAATCATTTCAGATCGAGGGGCTCAGTTCATGGCCAATTTTTGGAGGAAATTTCAGCAAGGGTTGGATACTCAGGTGAATCTTATTATATCTTTCCATCCACATACCGATGGGTAAGCAGAGCGGACTATTCAGACGCTTGAAGACATGTTGCATGCTTGTGTTCTTGAATTCAAGGGTAGCTGGGATGATCATTTCCCGCTCATAGAGTTTGCTTATAACAACAGCTTCTATGCCAGTATTCAGATGGCGCCGCTCGAGGCATTGTATGGTAGGAGATGTAGATCGCCGGTTGGGTGGTTCTAGATTGGGGAAGCTGAATTGATAGGGCCAGACCTTGTGCATCAGGATATGGAGAAGGTTAAGATCATAAAGGAGCAGTTGAAAACTTCTTAGAGTCGTCAGAAGTCCTATTCGGATGTTCATCGCAGAGAATTGGAATTCAAAGAACATAATTAGGTATTCTTGAAGGTTTCCCCCATGAAGAGTATTATGTGGTTTGGAAATAAAGGGAAATTGAGTCCGAGGTACGTCGGGCCATACAGAATCATTCAAAGGATCGGTCAAGTGGAATACAAGCTTGAGCTACCACCCGATATATCATTAGTACACCCAGTATTTCATGTGTCTATGCTGAAAAAGGTAGTGGGAGACCCATTGGCTATTGTGCCAGTTGAGACCATTGAGCTCAATGAAGAACTGTTATATGAAGAAATTCTAGTTGTCATTCTTGATAGGCAGTCCGAAAGTTGAGAAACAAAGAAATCGCCTCCGTGAAAGTGCTATGGAGAAACCGTCAGGTTGAAGAAGCTACGTGGGAAGCTGAGGAAAAAATGAAGAAGAAGTACCCTAATTTGTTTGAATAGCCATGTAATAGTTTCTATAAAGTTACTCCCTATAAAACTTTGTATCACTTGTTCAATTAATGCATAGGTGTTCTTTGAGTTGTATATGCTGCTTATGAGGCCACGGTTGGTATTGATGTGAGTTTTTGTTACGTCGTTGGCTTGTGTATATATTGTAAAATGTATTTCTGGGGTTCTGTGACACGTGAATAGGCCTAATTACAAACGAAACTCTGGCAATTTTTTTGGAAAATCTAGTGAGTTAGTTAAATTCGGGGCTGCTAGTGTGTGGTATGAAAATCCAGCTGCATAAGTTGCTAAATGTAGACCTTAATTTTCATTCGAGAATGAAGGATCTTAAGTGGGGGAGGATGTAAGGCCCCATAAATTTTTTCCTGAAAACCGGGATTTTGTGATGTCGAGCAAGGTGTAAAGGTCAATAATAGTAGAAATTCTTGTAGACTCCCTAGGATAGAACTACTCTGGTACCAAGTTTGTCACGACCCAAACCGAAGGGCCGCGACGGGCACTCGGTTTCTTACTCAACCGAGTACTAACGTAACATATATTTCTTATCATAATATCATTGGGAATTGGTGTAAGGCCCTGAATTTGTTTTCCTGAAAACTGGATTCTGTGATGTCGAGCTAGGTGTAGAGGTCAATAATAGTAGCAATTCTTAAGCTCTCCGTGGTTCAAACTTTTTGGATTTAACAATGCGTTAAAAGTTAAGGAAAATATTTTGCAGAAAAAGGGGCATTTCTGCGGTCCACTATGCGACCGTAGAATCATTTTGCGGACCGCAGAATGGCCATAGAGTGAGGCAACCCTTTTGGCCAATTATGATGCCATTTTTGTGGCCCATTATGCAATCACAGAGCCATTATGCGGGCCGCACATTGATCGCATATTTGCCTTTGAGACTTGCCATGTGAGTTCTGCGGTTCATTATACGACTGCAGAACAAGTCTGCGGACCGCAGACCGATCGCAAAATGAAGCAGAAAAATGCCTGGGTTTGGGGCCAATTATGTGGACTGCAGAAGCATTATGTGGTCGCATATGCAACCACAGATCTGTGTCGGGGCTCCCATTTTCCCTATTCTGTTAAAAACATATATCATACATCATTTTGAGCTATTTTTCTGATGTTCTAAGAGTGAGAAAGAGAGTTCTAAGAGAGAGAGAGAGATCAACCTTCACACTAATATCGATCAAATCTTGCTAAATCTTTGAAGATATTCAAGTGAGGCATCTAAATCTTCATCCTAAGAGATTGAAGGTTCAAAGGGTTCCAGAATTATTGTAGAAAGTAAGGAAAGCTCAATTGAGGTATGTATGGATAAAACCCCCTCTTCTTAGAATTGAACCCTTGGTGATTCATGAAATTGGTGTAAGTCCCAAACTGATTGTGTAAAACTTGCTATTCCAAATGTGATTGCGTTGATTAGATATAAGTGCCCTATATGTTTTTGTGTTTTCATCATGCTATCTTAACATGTGGGAATGTGTTAAAGACATAGAATATGTGCTACAAGTGCAGAGACTTCATGTCAAATTCGAATAAAGATTATTCTGTCAAATTATGTGAAAAGCCTTTATGTGATATAGAATCAAAATTGCTCCTATGTGTAAATAAGTCTTGAATGAAATACTTTGTTTCTATTGATGTGATAATAATGTTGAATGTGTAAAAATGGCAAACTTGAAAAATGTAAAATACGGCCAAGAGCCAAGAACGATTTAATAAATGAGGCCCCTCGTGCCAATGTATCAAAAGATGGAAGGAAATGTAAAGCGAGATGATTGATTCAAATGATGATGTCTCAATTGAGATGGCCTAGCCGATCGGGCCGTATCGGAGGCCATCCCGCACACATGGTTGTAATTGTGATGGAATTGATCATTGAAAATGTGGATATGGTTGATGTATCGATTGAGATGACTTAGCTGATCGGGTCGAGATCGGACTCCGTGTAAGAACACTATGGTATTGTTGATTGTGGCACATGACACCAAATATTACCAACTTAATAAGATGCAATTTTATTAAGAACTTATATGACCCTTACTTGACGTTCTAGTATTGCTTGAAGCTCTTATTGATCTCATGACTGCTTTTTTCCATTTCGTAATTATTGTTCATTTTATTGAGACGGTATTTAGATGTTCATACTAGTACTATTCGATTGAACTAACGTCCCTTTTGCCGGGGGCGCTACATCTTTGAATGGATGTAGGTGGTTTCATAGCAGACAGTGCTGATCGCAGCTAGTGGTGCATCCTTTTCTCAGCAGTCTTGGGGAGCCCCATTTCATTTCGGGGTCGTACATCTTTTGTTCCTTATACATTGTATTTGAGGTATAGTCGGGGCCTTGTTGGCACATTTGATGTACTCTTTTGTATCTATTTAGAGGCTCAGCAGACACGATGTGGGTTGTATATGGGGATTTGGGAGGTCAACGCATTATGCGTATTTTGAACTCTTGTTCCACTAAACTTTAAAGTGTATGTATTTTGGGAACTTAACTATGGTGTAACGAAAATAAAGTAAAATTAACTAGTAATGTTTACATATATGATCTTTCCACTGTTTAACTGATGGTAACATGTCTCCTTTTGATCATTAAAGAGCTGGGTAGGGAATGTCTAATAGGCTTGCTCGACCGGGTTCGCTCGGTTGAGCTCCGGTCGCGCTCTCTGAGGTTCGGGCATGACAAATGGGCCAGAAGGGTCGTCGTGATAATCAGAATAAAACATGAGGGAATACTCGATATAGGACGCCCTAACATGATATACAAACTTATCATGTGACATACAAGCCTATAAGACCGACTTGATTATTTGTACACTCAAAACATAGGCCGACAAGGTCATACAAGTATACATATACATGACATCTATCTAGAAGCCTCTAAGAGTACATAAACATCATAAAGGTTAGGACATGGCCCCGCCATACCAATCAGTACATGTCCAAAGCTTACTGGCTAAATAGGCAACTCCGGAGCAAGTGGAGTACGCCAACACCTTCCGCTGAGCTGATAGCCTACTAGGAAGATTGTCAACCTATCTATCAGGACCTAGGGGCATTAAACGCGGCGTCCCAAGGCAAAAGAGACGCCCGTACGAATAAAGTACCAAGTATGTAAGGCAGGAAAGCATAAATACGAACAACAATGTAAAAAGAGATAAAGAAGATTCAACATGTAGCATCATAGTGACATGAAATTCATGATACGTATATATACATATACTCTTTAAAACATACGCCTCCGTGGGTATCATCATCATCATATTGTACCTTGTATCGAAGAGGACTTGGTAAAAATGTACTCGGCCATCATAAGGCTCGGTAGAAATTGTACTCGGACTTGGTAGAATCGTACCCGACCACATGGAGCTCGGTAAACTCAACTGATCAGTGGTTACACAATAGGTTCCGTACCCGGCCGACTATAGCGTGAATCGGTAGAGTAAATTAGATACATATATATGATGCATACTGGGGGTCATTGAATCAATTTCTAAACCCTTAGGAGAGATGTAAGGTCGTCGCAAGTTCGGTTCACATTATGGACTTCCATACCGTCAATATGAACCTCAATATGATTCAAGGATCATACATACTTGCTTAGATTAACTTGATAAGCAAAGAACAACATGGACAACCTTAGTTGCCAGGAGTAGATCTGTTATGAAATAGCATATTATTTATGTTCATTCAACTTTAGATCATGCCAAAAGAAAGAAGAAAGTGACTCAACATACCTTTGAAATCTTCTCTCCAATCTTCAACCAAGCTCGATATGATCTTCTTACGTCTATAATGAGTAAATCGACTTCATCGTCATCATATCAGCATTGCAACTCTCATATTTCAAAACCAATATTCTACAAGAATACGGACAACACCTCCCCTATTTTACTACATCCCATAAGTTACTAAAAGCCACCAAACAACCCAAACAACAACAATTCACAATAAGCTCTCTGATTACTTTTAACAATCATTTTGAGCGGCAAGTTCGATTTACAATTAACAAAATATAATTTAATCCAATTTCTTTTTCCATGAATCTACCTATAACATCATTATTATTCTTAACATATCATTTTCAGCCCAAAACATCATAAGGATAATCTTCAAAAATAGTCCACACGCCTAATACCTTGACCTTTATCGTCAACCTCTTGTTTTTTATGTTATCTTCTTCAATCAACTGAATTAGCACATGGATACGATTAAAAATTGCAGCCACAAAATAATAAAACTATTCATAACAATTTTCAGCCACAACAAACTATTTATATATCCTAAACACAACCCACAAAGAAAAGATAACGATTCCTTATGCCGTGTCAATTACTATCTTGTAGATTTTGAGTCAAACAACTCAACCAACACATGATTAACCTTAAGCATAACCAAGAATATGATTTAATTACCTTAGACAATAGATACAACTTTAATTCCCCAGCTGGTGTAGCTCACAACAATCCTCAATCACACTACAACACTATAGGAGTTGTATTCTCTTATTGAATCTACTTTTGCGTTCAAGTTGGTGTGTAAACACTTGTATTTATCCTTGAAACTCTAATATATATGAAGGAGGGACTGATTATTACCTTAATAAAGAATAACAACACGAAATCTGAGGTTACATCACTTTGAAGGATCCTCCAAAATAGCCATAAGATGAAGAACTACAATCTAGGAAGCGCCACGGGATTTCATTTTTTTTTGGCAAATCCACTAGGCAGGTGCCTAGGGCTAGTTTTATTAATAATAAAAATCAAAAAAAGAAACCACATAGGAATAGTACAAATAAGGGGGACTTTACACCAGTGGTGTTGCCTCTATGCCTTGGCTATATAATCACTCATTTGCGCCTCACAATGCCCTATATGGCAGCCACATGTAGAGGAATCATGGTGTAGCTGCCGGCAAAGTCTCACGAGGGCATATAATCTCATAGCCGTTTGGATATCTTTCCAAAGTCATAGGATTAAAGCAACACAAACTAGGTTAAACCTTACCTTACTAAATCCTATCCAGGCATAAAATAGTCTCACCTACAAACATGCATGTAAAAAGAAAGAACTAGCTAACACTAGGTATTCTATGATCATCACAGAGTTTATAACATATCTGTGATGATATTACATAAAATTATGCTAATGTGATGGTAGAATAAAAATATGTAGAAATAACAGTGATGATCTCTCTTCTCTAATTTTGTGAAGTCTTCAACTTGTAGACGCTTGTCTTCATCCTCAACTTTCTTCAAAATGTCTTCTAACTTCATGGTTTCTTTTTTGAACGGGCTGACTTTGTTGACGTAGTTGGAACAACCTATTTTTGTTTGGCAACTCTCATCGGAAGTCGCCTTATATTTGCATCTTCACTCACCTTGCCGTCCTAGTTTTTTTCTCTTGTATGTGTCTTCTTTCTTTTGTCGCTATGCATAGGTGATAAATCACCTTTTATTGCTGCCTCTGCATGACATTATTCAAAAATTCATCCTCTTCTCCCTCTTTATATATATCTCTGCGCAGTTTCATCGCATTTGGCATGTCTTGTAACAGATCTTGGGCCACCAGTGCTCCATGATCGTGGGTCCCCAGTGCTCCAGCTTTATTATTCATCAACACTGTCTTGTTTTGCTGTGTTGATTTGTCTTGCAATTCATTCCTGCTTCTGTTCACACGACCTGTGCTAAGTGAGGTGAGATTAAATAGATTTGTAGACTTGGAACTTACCGTCGCATCCAGTAGCTTTCTTTCCTCCGAGCTAATAACGGGAACAATTGCATTTTGTTGTTGTTGTTTTGGACTGCTTTCAATAATCTGCTGCTGTTTTGGGTTTACATCTGCCTCATGTCGATCATTCTCATAACTGGCAGTAAGATTTTTTCCAATTAACTGCTGCTGCTGTTCTTGACTTACTGCTACTTCATATCGATCACAACTGGTAGTGTTGTTCTGCTCCTGCTGCCCAGACTTTAAAGCTGCTGTTTTTCGATCACTAGCAGCTGTAATAAACTGCTTTGGATTAAGTTGTTGCTGCACTGTAGGACTTGCAGTTGGACCAATCTGTTTTGTCGATGTTGCGGCAGCTTGACTCAAGCTTTTTGTAGGAGAATTTCTAGGAATAAACAATGGTGCATTGAGGTTTAATTTGCTTTTGTGGCTCGCTGTTGGTATACCATCTGGTTTAGGCAGTGTTAGTGAATCAAGTTCTTCACCTGCACTCTCCTGATCAACCTCATGATCTGCCTCTTCAGATGAGTATCCAGCAAAATCAACACCCCAATCTTCTTCACCATCGTACTCGCGTTGGTCGGCCCATAACTTGGATTTGATTGCCATCGCCCTCACATTTGCTTTAATAACCTCATTGTTATTTCCTGTTGAAATCACCATATGCCCATATTCATCACCATGCTCACCAAATGATTCTAGCGATTGAGAAGGGACATCCTACACCGATGTGTTCAAAGCGACCAATGGTTGCCTGATCAAAGGCTTTGCATTCATCATCATATCCATCTGAGTCTCTTTAATGTTTTTTGCTACTTCCGACTAGAAATCTGTATATTTGGAGTACAGGAAATCGTGGTTGCAGTAGCCAATTGTACTGCCTCGGCCTTTTGCGCATCAATTAGTCGACCACCCGTGTTCAAAGTAGCCAGTGGCGCCTTGACCTTTGGAGTTGCGTTTATGAACATCACTGCCTGAGCATCCTTTACCATTTTGTCCAGATCTGGATTAGATATGTGTAAATTTGGTGAGGCTGCATTAGCTACTGCCCCAGCCTTTTGCTCGTCGACTTGAACAAGAGCAAGATCTTTTGAGACTTGTGATCCATCATATGCGTTCTTCATGGATTGCTGGTGTTTACCACTGCCTGGAGGCTTAGAAAGCCTAGATGTTGAGACTAAATCATGACCAACATGTTGTACATTCTTCGCATCATTACCCAACTCAGATTCATTCAACAATACATCAAAGGAGTTGGAGACACTAACATTCTTTGATGTAGTAGACTGTTTTTTACTAGTTGGAGCATTCTGCTTGTTTGGTGATCGATTCACCACTGTCCAGTCCCTACCATTTAATTTTTGCATTTCTTGATAATCTGAATTTGGAGTATATGTTGCCTCCAAGTGATCTCTAACAGACTTGCCATCAAAATCACGTCCAGTTTTTCCTGGAGAAAGCAGCTGCCCAGCTTGCATATCAGTAGCTACATGGGTTGCTGGTTTTTCAATTAGATCAATGAATGCAGCAGGATTTTTAACAACTCCAGCAGCCTGCTTTTCTCCCTCTAACACATGAGAAACCTTACTCACAAGTACTGCAGTTACAGTAGCTAATTCCTTATGACATTTCAATCGCTCACCATATTTTCCAGTTGCATTCAAAACACCAGCAACTTGAGTACTACTGGAAATTCCTCGATCTGTTGCCTTTTCTCCCTTATTAGCAGCACTAATTTTAATTGCTGCTTGTGCACCCTCTTGATCCTTTTCCTGCCGTTGGCTATTAGAAAATTGCCCAACTTCTTTAACTCCCAATTCTCTAATACCAGCAACATTTACAGCTTCTTCAAGAGTATCATTTGCGACATATCGTGCACCTACTAATAATGGAACAATACCAGCATTACCTGTATTATTAACCACTTGCCCAGCTAATTCCTCCTCCTTCTTACCAGTACCCTTGTCAACGTTATTAACCTTCACCGCATGTGGCTCCGAAGCTGTGTGAATCATGGTTAATGCTCGATCAACAGTAACAACTGCAGCCTCACGATTTAAATCAGTATCACCTCCACGATCTTCTCTACTGAGATCACTTTTTGGTTTCATAGCTGACTGCACTTCAATATTTGCAGTTTCTTGAATATTATTTTCAGCTCTTTTGGCATTCAACACCTCCCTAGCATCAAGTTTTAACTGCTCGACATTACTCAGTTCCAATCCATTCATATCAACTTGCCATGATAAATCCTTACTATATGTCCAACTCTTTTAGCATTTAAATACTCCCTTGCATCCCCTTGTAATTTGTCAAAATTAGTAACCTCCTTATCAGGCAGATCACTGTCCATATTCACCTCATCTGTCGTCACCTCTGTTTCAGCTTGTGTTTTCATTACTCGACATACCTTTTCGTCATGTCCTTGATGCTTGCAACAAGTGCAATATTTAGGCAGATTGTCATACACTATTTCTTGATAATGCACGACATATTTACCAGTAACTCTATCAACAATCTGAAGCTTAACCTTTTTCGGAAGTTTATCCAGCAGATCAATTACAACTTTAACTCTAGCAGCACTAGGTCTCGTTCTTTTTTGTGTCGCCTTGTCCAAAGCGAGAGATTTTCCAACAGCTGACGCTATAGACATTAACGACCTCTTTGCAAAGAAATTAGGTGGCAAACCTGGTAGCGAAATCCATACAAGTGCCATAGACGTCTCCTCTAACGTCTATAGGAATGTTCTGAAGAAGTATTCGTCGCCTTTTGATTTAAGATATCCAGTAGACTTTAAAAGGAACTGAACATAATCGTTGAATAGATCAAACCTGACCAACACGTGACGAAAGTCCAACTGCCCAACGTTACAGTGACCTTGAACGTCAAATTGCGACGAGAAAATTTTTCAACCCTCCTGTAGATCAGGTTTTCCATATGAAAATTTAACCACAACTGCCTTATGTATCCCTTCTTCCCTTATGAAGTCATTAACCTCCTCCATTGTGAATTCTATCACTGGTTCTCTATGATCGAGTTTAACTGGAAACAACTCGATTTTTGACGACACTAACGCAGACTGTTTTGAATGAAGTTTTGTAGCGTAAGACTGATTTGAATTATGATTTGGAGCAGTTTCCACATTGTTTTGGATTACCTCTCCCACAACCAAAGGCTGGGGAGAGATCAACGCAGCCATGGCTGCCAAGCCTCACAGAAAATTCGCCAGAGATAGAGGAGAGAGGAGAGAGCAAGTTTAGGGTTTTTACAACTTTTTCACCACGAGATTTCTATAGATGGATTCGTGTTTTTATCTTTGGTTTTCACTCTAGAATAATGGATACTGCTTTGAGATTGTTTTGGGAGAGTATAGGGTCTGGTGTGGGTCGCAAAATGACCCAAAATGAGCCTTGCCCCGATATTTAAAGGTTGGAGAATCACCTGCCACAATGGGTCCCATGGGAGCTGCTTGTGCAGTCTTGCGAAAGTGCGAATATCTCTTTACTCTAACGCCGTATCAACAAAAAACTTAATGTATTGGATACTAGACTCGTAGACCTTCTATTTGGTATGTGGATCATCGCTTAATTTCAAGTATATTGGGAGAAAATATCAGCTACATTTGGCCTAATTCTCAGCACATTATGAACGTATCTCGTGATGATCTTTGCCAACTTTTGCTTCACAACTTGCTTGATTTCAAAACGTAACACACGACTATCATAAGAATATAATAACTCATAACATAACCTACTTATAATGTTAAGCACCATAGTCTCACCCCAAAAGTACATGTTGTAACATTCCAAACTTGTCGACTTCCGACGAAACGTACTTTATTCAATTCGTTTAGCTTCCAAGCTTTCCAACCCTCTTGGTACTTGTTATTCATGATATTAAATATTTGTAACCTCCAGGGTAACATGATGAACTTACTTTATATACTTTCAAAGAGGATCTCATTTCCGAGCTTACATCAATTAACTTATGACGTACTTTTGCGTACGAAAACATGGGCTGTAACAATAACCTTTATTATGAATAAGTTCAGCCATGTGACCATCAATTATGAGTCAAATAAGACAAACATATTACTAGGGCTCAACAGGAAAAATCAACATGACAAAATAATCATTTATGCCTAATTTTATAAGTCATTATCTTAAGCATGCTTCTAACCCAGAATTATAAATTACTACGTAGTCATAATATCAATAAAACATATATAACAAATTCACATAGTCCAAAACAAGGCATAATCACAATTCAAAAGTCATAACCTAGCTATGCATATACGCTCATCACCTCACATATACTTAGCTCCTAAATCAAGAAACTTGTAGCAAATAGATCACTTATGTGGAGAATTCCCTCTTATAAGGATTTACAAGTGACTTACCTCCACCTGACAAGATTTAATCAACAACAACCACATTTTCCTTTCATACGCAACACGAAACGACTCAAATCTAGTCAAATACAATGCAATATCGTCAAACAACCATAGGAATCAAAACCAATCCTGACCCAAAGCCAACCATACTTGCAAGTCATAATATATCATGTTTAACCTACCCAAAGTCTCAAATCGTAGAATAGAATGCCAAAACATAAAATGACCAGTCAGGCCTCTTAATTATACGTTTATCCTCGAACGTGCCGAGAGTTATTCCAAAATCATCAAATCGCTGAATAAACCTTCATATTCATTGCCACGAGTGATCCCATGTCACCCCATGCTTACCAATCCAATAACACATCCTAACTAAAGATCCTCTCTCTCAACCTCGGCTTGTAAGCCTTCGAACCAACTTCGATATCTGGAACTTCTCTACAAAACTTGATTCTCACCAATACCTCCACTTTATTAACCTCCATTACCGCTATCAATTCATTGATGAATAATCAATACACAACCACACAATATGTCTCACGTCATTCATTTCTCTAGCCACACTTCATATTCAAAACACAACCCATTGCTAAATTCAGTATCGGTCAAATGCCCAAACTCTATAGATCCATATTTCACCCCTTCTAAACATTTATAATGATGAAAAAAGGTGTAGAAGCTTATATCCAATCACTATATCAACAAGTCATGGAGTTCTTCACCCGTCGAAGTCTATATCCAAGTTCTGATCTACCTAATGGCATTCTTCCTTCGAAGTATACCTTATCAAAGTCCGATCGCCCAAATTCAAAATACATAAACTTCATCTCACCCAGTATAAGATGCTCAACTGATAATTCATACTAAATGCCACAGGGAACCTCATATAATGCGGTTCAAGCACCAAACGAGAAATAACTCGAATATGCCAAATTATAGTAAGAGGATCAAATAAGAGAGAAACCAAGTAAGTTTAGTAGGTAGGGAAAATTAGACATAACCTTATGAATTGGATCACTTAATACCATTGTTGGAAGCTTAAGTTGCGAGAGTTGACCAAGATTTGACTTTTGTGAAAACGACCTCGAATTGGTGATTTAATAATTCTAGTAGGTTTGTATGGTGATTTTGGATTTAGGCTTATGTTCGGATTTGGATTTGGAGTTTCCTAGGATGTTTCTGCTCTATTTGCCAAAAGTTGGCAATTTGAAGGTTAGGAAGTTCACAAGCTTGGCCGAGAGTTTACTTTGATGGTATCAGGTGAGGATTATTATTCCAAATATTAAAATAGGTTCGCTTTTTTTATTTGAAACTTTTGTGCAAAGTTTGATTGCATTATAAGTTGGTTAGGTATGAATCAGATGCTTGGTTGTAAATTATTGATGTTCTTGAACTGTAAGGCATAAAACATGAGTTTTTATGCTTGATTCTTGGTTGTGGATGTTGTTTTGATATTTGAGCTTACAAGTGTGTTCGTGTGAGGTTTATATACTTGTATGGATGTTTGGAGTGGGGCCCGAGGGTCTTAGGTGAGTTTCATATTGATTTTGGAAGTTGGAAGTTGGAAGTTTCTCTGGTGCAACAGACATCATATTTGTGATGTTCTGCTCACATTTGCAAGGTCCACATTTGCGGACTTGAGATCGCATTTGTGATGTATGTCTTTGAAGGCCGACTTTACTTGTGTGAAGTTGGTGTTGCAATTGCAATGTTCACTTTTGCAAAGGGTTTCTCGCATTTGTGACGGTTTGTCACTTTTGCGAGGTTCCTGGTTGCATTTGCGACTTCTGCTGCTCAGGGTACTAGTTCGCATTTTGCGAGCCCTTTGATCGTATTTACGAGCCCTTTTATCGTATTTGCGAGGGTTGCATTTTCAAACCCTTACTCATAAATGGCATGCCCCAAACCTGGGTAGGCGTGGTTGACACCCGGTGCCATACTTAGCCTGAGCGTACCACTCTGTAACTGTGAACTCTGGAGGGGTAACCCTAAACTTAGGCCGACGAGGCCTACTTGCAAGCTGCCAATACCAATCAAGGCCGATGAGACCATATTGAATCATCTAAAAATAACGTCTCTCGCATCCGAGGGGTAAACACACCCAAAGCTCATATACATAATAGTGCAGGCCGATGAGGCCGCCAAGAACGTCTACAACCAGCAATACAAAACTGAACATGTACACAAGGCTGACAAGGCCACAATACTAATATACAAAATATACAGGACTCGTCTACAAGCTTCTAGAGATAATAGAATTGTATCATGATCGGGACAGGGCCTCGACTTATCCATCAAAGCTATATATATATATAATTGACTCCAAGGTCTAGACCTAGTAACTCCGGGGAAGTGAAGCTTGCCAACCAAGCTGATGTTGGCTCTGTCTACCAGGAAGGTCTATCCAGTTATCTATCAGGACCTGCAGGTATGAAATAAAGCGTCCCCGACAAAAGGGGTTGGTATGAAATAATGTACCGAGTATGTAAGGTAATAGAATATTTGAAAGCTGAGACACAACTAATAATATAATAACTGAAAGTAACTGTGAGTCAAAGATCATCTGAAGATATGCTTACCTGCTGATACTGACTCAACTCTCCCAATATAGTAGTAAAATAGTTGTTCGACCCTATAAGGCTCGGTATGCGTAACTGTTCTGCCATTACGCTCGTCATAGGCGCTCCACCATACTAGGCTCGGTATCTCGGCCATTCTAGGCTCGCTCGTAGGTGCTCAACCACAGTAGGCTCAGTATATAATTTACCATCTAATCGGAGGTTGACAAATAGGGTATTGCCCACCGGTTACAACTTTATGGTGGTGAAAATACTGTAATACTGCCTAATAGGGTCCTACACATCGATTATAGCTCGACGGTGGTGAAAATACTGTAATACTATATATATATATATATATATATATATATATATATATATATATATATATATATATATATATATATATATGTATGTATGTATGTATGTATGTATGTATATTCCTGTTAACTGGAAGAAGACAATTAAGTGAAATATAAAGTCTCTATAAGGAAAAATACCATAACTTATGAGACTGGATAATGTACATAAGTTTAGGAATACGAATTTCTCTTTATGTCTCGTTACCAAACACATGTAATTATGGGATTATGCCAATATGAAGGAAGGGTTTAACATTAACATACTTATCACAATCAGTCCAATAACCACATTGAAGTTGTCTCGTTGCACTTTAATTTACAACCATGATAATAAGGCTATTGTTAAGACACGAAAGATGCAACTACCGTACATCGAAGGACAAGCTTATTTTATATTAAAACTGTAACGACCCGGCCGGTCATTCCGTAGAACCTGCATTATATTTACTATTTTTGCCTTGTCATAGGTTGGTTATACTGTTTATGATGTGTTAGAGTTGGTTGGCTCGGGTTCAGAATGGTTGTAGTGAGAATTGAGACACTTAGTCTCTAAAAGTAGCTTTATAGTTGGAAAAGTCAACTGGGAGTTAACTTATTGGTAAACGATCTTGGAATGCGGATTTTATGGCTCGGATATCTTCGTTAAGTGATTTGGGACTTAGGAGTGTGTTTGGAATGTTTTTGTGATGTCCGATGTAGAATTAGGCTTGAATTGGCGAAAGTTAGTTTTTGGTGATTTTTGGAATGGAATTCCGGAAGTTGGAACAAGTTCGTAATGTCATTTTGGATATGTGTGCAAAATTTCAGATCAATCGGATTTGTTTTGGATGGTTTCGGCATCGTTGGTGGAATTTAGGAATTTCAAAGTTCATAGGCTTGAATTTGATGTGATTTTGGTGTTTTGATGTTATTTTGGGAGTTACGAGAGTGCAACAAAGTTTGAATGATCGTTTAGGATGTGTTGGTATGTTTGGTTGGGGTCCCGAGGGGCTCGGGATTGATTCGTATGGTTAACGGGAATTTTGGAGTTGGAAAAATGTAGCTTTCAGCTGCTGGTGTGATTTTACTGGTGCAACCGCACCTGCGGATGGGGAATCGCAGGTGTGGGCCCGCAGGAGCGGAAAGGGGCTCTGCAGGTGCGAAATTTGGGCAGCCCAGGGGAAAGTCGCAGATGCAGACACTTGACCGCACCTGCGAGGTCGCAGGTGCGGAAGTGGAGCCGCAGGTGCGGTCCACCTGAGCGCAGGTGCAGACCGCAGGTGCGAGCTTTTGGCCGCAGGTGCGGAAATCCTTGGGCAGAACGTATAAAAAGGAGACTTAACGATTTTTAACCCTCTTTTCACCATTGTTGTGCGGGTTCCGAGATTTTTGAGGGTTTTTGAAGAGGGAAACGTTTGTGCATCATTGAGGTAAGATTTTTGGACTTATTAACTCGATTATATGTGATTAAGGATCAAATTAACAATGTTTAATTGGGAAAAATCAGTGGAAAAAGGGAAAACTAGGGCTTGAATTTAAAAGACATTTTAGAAGTGATTTGAGGGGTCAATCGGACTCCGATTTCAGAGTTCTTTATATGTACGGACTCGTGAGATGATGATGATCATTTTGGTATAAAGTTTGTCGAGTTCTTAGGCGCGGGCCCGGGGGTCGGGTTTTGGCTAATTTCGAGTTTTGTGCTAAGATTGATATCTTTCGATTGAGTTTCACCCCATTAACATAATTTGATGTGAAAAATCTGATCTTTATAGATTTGGAGCAATTGGACGTTGATTCGAGGGACAAGCGTGTTGCAAAGTAGCTTTTCGGGCTAGTTTGAGGTAAGTAATGTCTTTAAATCCTGTCCTGAGGGTTTGAAACCCCGGACTTTACATCCTTTCATGGTTTTGGAGTGACGCACACACTGGATGACGAGTGTGGGGCGTGCACGAATTGGAAATTTGGAAGGATGTTCCTTTTTAGGCAACTATTGAGTTGCGAAACTGCTTTTAAAGCATATGTTTTATAGTATTACTATGTTTCGATATATTTGGGTTGTAAGCCATGTTTGGGGCCTAGTGCCGATCTGTTTAACCCATCGGGGGCTATATTTTACTGATATTCCTCACTTTGAAATTATGATTTACACTCAGTCTTCTTGCAAAATTGTTTTGACAATTAGAGTTATTGATATTATTTCTTGAAATGAAATACTGTTTTGGGCTGAGAACCCTGTTTATTTATGGTCCGAGTGGCATGTTGAGAGTGTCTGACTGAGTGAGGCCGAGGTCCAATATTGTGAGGATGTTATGATATGATAGAGGCCGAGAGCCTGAGTGATTGATGCCATGATTTGGCTTGTTTATAGCGTTTGGGCTGTAGGAGCCCCTCTGGAGTCTGTACACACCCCCAGTGAGCTCAGGTACCTACTGAGTGCGAGTGCCGAGTGACGAGTGATTGGGAGGTATGAGTGACTGTGGGGTGTTGAGTGACTGTTAGTGTGTGATGGTGAGGTGCTGAGTGACTGATTATGAGCGACGATTTGGCCCGAGGGGCAGTTTATAATGATATTTTACTGAGTTTTGATTATGATTTGTTTCATCTTTGAAACTGATATTTTTGGGAGTTTTTACTGAGAAACATTTGGAGAAATATACTTGTTCAAAGGATTTTTACGGAAATTGGTTTTCAAACTTATGTATTAAATGTATACTTTATTAAGACTCAGTGTTTTACTGTTTTGTGGATTGGTGTTTTGTGCTGTATGTTTCTTATCTTCAGACTTGATTTATTTTCATTACTACTGAGTTGGCGTACTCATCATTACTCCCAGCACCTCTGTGTGCAGATCCAGGTACTGGTTTTGAGCAGTAGTCCTTTGCGTTCGTTCGGCATCAGCTTTGGGATTTCGAGGTAGCTGTCCAGCGTCCGCAGCTTCTCCATTTTCCTTCCTTCAGTATTTAGTATTTTGTTCCAAGACATTGTTTATGACATTAGTAGTGTTAGTTTTATTCTTAGATGCTCGTGATCAGTTGACTCCAGTTCTGGGGGAAAATTGTTAGGCTTTTAGATTATATTATGTTTGTTTAAAGACTTAGAGAAATTTTATACTTTCTATGGAATATTATTAATGATTTTGAGAAATGTTATTAAAAGAAATATGTATTTATGTGATAGTGGCTAGCCTAGTTCCACGATAGGCTCCATCACGACCAGTTAGGATTTGGGGTTGTGACAAGTTGGTTTCAGAGCTCTAGGTTACATAGGACTCAACGGTCATGAGCAGGTTTAGTAGAGTCTTGCGGATCGGTACGGAGACGTCTGTACTTATCTTCGAGAGGCTACATAACTCTTAGGAAAAATCTCATTTTCTTGAACTCTTTTGTGCCATTCTATTGATTCTGCAAATATAAACTCCTGTTGTTTCATTCTCTCATAGATGGTGAGGACACGCGCTACGGATTAAGGTGACTAGACACCAGCTAGACCCACGAGGGGTTGAGGCCATGCTGGAGTTAGGGGACCAGCCCGTGCAGCAGCCGGGGCAGTATCAGAGGATCCCCCTACTATTCAGAATCAGGTTCCCCCCGAGGGTGCCACAGCGGGACAGGATCAGGAACCGGCAGTGCCTATTGTCATTCCGGGTCTTCAGGAGACCCTGACTCAGATCTTGACAGGGTTTACCAGTTTGGCTCAGGAAGTTTCTATGTCTACTACTGTCGCTACAGCTCAGGCTGGGGGAGGCACCCAGACTCTAGCTGCCCGTACACCTGAGCAGGTTGTACAGGGTATTCAGGTGCCGGGAGCAGTTCCATCCCAGCCGGTTGCTCCAGTTCAGGACTATGTGGTCCCAGCCATGCCCGAGGATGAGCAACGCAGGCTGGAGATGCTAAGTAGACTTCAGCCTCCACCTTTCAGCGGCACAGAGGGTGAGGATGCCCAAGCTTTTTGGAAAAGTGTCAGAGGATACTCCGTACTGCTGGGATTTTGGAGACCAGTGGGGTCTCGTTTACTACATTTCAATTTGCTGGTGCTGCTTTCACTTGGTGGGAGGCATTTGAGAGGCGTAGGCCGGTTGGTTCAGCACCCCTCACTTGGCAGCAGTTCTCCACGATCTTTTTGGAGATGTATGTTCCTCAGTCCCACAGAGAGGAGCAGCGCAGGGAGTTTGAGCAGTTGTACTAGGGAGAGTTGTTAATCACACAGTACAAGATGCGATTTTTTGAGTTGGCTCGACATGCTTCGGAGTTAGTCCCTACTGATAGGGAGAGTATTATGAGGTTTGTAGATGGTCTCACGTATCAGCTTCAAATTTTGATGACTAGGGAGAGAGTGTCTGGAGATACATTCGAGCAGGTTGTTGACATTGCTTGGGATATTGAGTCGGTTCGCAAGAAGGAGCATGAGGAGAGAGAGGCCAAGAGGCCTCGGGGATCAGGTAGTTTCAGCGGTGGCCTTTCCAGAGGGCAGTGTCAGCACAACAGAGGTTGTCCATTTAGACCTCCTCAGCCAGTTCGCCCAACTTATAGTGGCGCATTTTTGGGGCAGAGTCCTCGCAGTTCTCATAAGGGACGTTCTTCTTTTACTGCCCTTCCAACTCAGAGCTCCTCCAGAGCATCATCATTTCAGGGTTCTTCTATGCATGGTTCATCCGGTGGTTATCATGGTGGCAGGGGTTCTCTTTAGTCCCCATCTCCAGCTCCAGGTAGTTGCTTCGAGTGTGGAGAGTTTGGACATGGGTGGAGGCAGTGTCCTCGTCGTCCTGGTAGTTCATCTCAGCCGAGGGTTCAGCCCTCGACTTCAGTCCCAGTCACTTCACCACCTACCCAGGCAGCTAGGAGTAGTGGTCAGGTAACTAGAGGCCTCCCTAGAGGAGGATTTCGAGCGGGTAGA
This sequence comes from Nicotiana undulata, assembly GCA_005239495.1. Classification (NCBI taxonomy): domain Eukaryota; kingdom Viridiplantae; phylum Streptophyta; class Magnoliopsida; order Solanales; family Solanaceae; genus Nicotiana; species Nicotiana undulata. Next base: position 60,743 of record ML246679.1, read on the forward strand.
GGCCAACCACGTATTTATGCACTCCCAGCTAGGCCTGATGCTATGGCCTCCGATGCGGTGATTACAAGTACTATCTTAGTTTGTCACAGTGATGCTTTGGCTTTATCTGACCCTGGTTCCACATACTCTTATGTTTCATCGTAGTTTTCTCACTTTCTGAATATGCCCCGTGAGTCCTTAGTTACTTATGTTCATGTTTCGACTCCGGTGGGCGATACTATTGTTGTGGACCGTGTGTACCGGTCATGTGTTATATCTATTGGGGGTCTGGAGACCCGAGTGGACTTGTTGTTACTCAGTATGGTTGATTTTGATGTGATACTGGGCATGGACTGATTATCCCCATGTCATGGTATTGTTGATTGTCACGCTAAGACCGTGACCCTGGCTATGCCCGGAGTTCCGAGAGTTGAGTGGAGAGGGTCTATAGAGCATGTGCCTAGCGGAGTGGTTTCTTATTTGAAGGCTCAATGTATGGTTGGGAAAGGATGTGAATCTTATCTTGATTTTGTGAGGGATGTTAGTAGTGAGACTCCTTCTGTTGATTCTGTTCCTGTAGTCCGTGATTTTTCGGATGTATTCCTTGCAGACCTTCCAGACAGGGATGTTGATTTTGGTATTGATTTGGTGTCAGGCACCCAGCCTATCTCTACTCCACCTTATCGTATGACACCAACAGAGTTGAAAGAGAAGCTTCAGAAACTCTTAGATAAGGGGTTCATTCGGCCTAGTGTGTCACCTTGGGGTGCACCGGTATTGTTTGTGAAGAAAAATGATGGTTCCATACGCACGTGTATCAATTATCGACAACTGAATAAGGTTACAGTGAAGAACCGGTATCCTTTGCCCCGTATTGATGACTTATTTGATCAGCTTCAGGGAGCTAGAGTGTTCTCCAAGATTGACTTGAGGTCCGGGTGTTGTCAGTTGAAGATTCAGAATTTTGACATTCCTAAGACTGCTTTCAGGACCATATATGGTCATTATGAGTTTATGGTTATGTCATTTGGGCTGGCCTATGCCCCAACCGCGTTCATGCAATTGATGAAACGTGTTTTATCCTTACCTTGATTCCTTCGGCATTGTGTTCATTGATGACATCCTGGTTTATTCTCGTAGCCAGGAAGAGCATGCTCATCATTTGAGAGTTGTGTTGCAGAGGTTGAGGGAGGAGAATCTTTATGCAAAGTTTTCCAAGTGTGAGTTTCGTCTTGGTTCAGTAGCTTTCTTGGGGCACGTGGTGTCTAGTGAGGGTATTCAGGTTGATCCAAAGAAGATTAAGGCGGTGCAGGGTTGGCCCAGACCGTCCTCAGCTACAGAGATTAGGAGTTTCCTTGGTTTGGCGGGATATTACCATCGCTTTGTGGAAGGATTCTCTTCTATTGCTTCACCATTGACCAAATTGACCTAGAAGGGCGCTCCATTCAGATGATCTGATGAGTGTGAGGAGAGCTTTCAGAAGCTCAAGTCAGCATTGACCACAACTCCGATATTGGTTTTGCCTACTGGTTTGGGCTCTTATACAGTCTACTGTAAAGCTTTGAGGGTTGGCTTGGGAGTGGTACTAATGCAGGATGATAGGGTGATTTCCTACGCATCTAGACAGTTGAAGGTGCACGAGAAGAATTATCCAGTGCACGATCTCGAGTTAGCTGCCATTGTTCATGCCTTAAAGATTTGGTCATTATTTGTATGGGGTACAATGTGATATTTTCACTGATCATCGTAGTTTGCAGTATCTACTGAAGTAGAAGGACTTGAATTTGCGTCAGAGGAGGTGGTTAGAGCTTCTCAAGGATTATGACCTCACTATTTCGTATCATCCGGGGAAGGCCAATATAGTGGCCAATGCTTTGAGTCGTAGAGACGAGATTTTGGGAAGTCTAGCTTACCTTTCCGCAACAAAGCAACCTTTAGCACTTGATGTTCAGGCTCTAGCGGGTCAATTGGTGAGATTGCATTTGTCATAGCCTCCGCGGGTATTAGCGAGCATGTTTCCCGGTCTTCTCTTTATGATGAGATTAGAGCACGCCAGTATGATTACCGGCACTTGTTAGTTCTCCAGAACAGGGTCCGTCGAGGTGATGCCAGGGATGTGACTATTGGTGATGACATAGTTACGAGGATGCATAGCCGTATTTGCGTGCCCAATGTGGATGGGCTTCAAGAGTTGATATTAGTAGAGGCCCACAGCTCGCGGTATTCCATCCATCCGGGTGCCGTGAAGATGTATCAGGATCTGAGACAACAGTATTGGTGGAGGCGGATGAAGAGAGATATTTTTGAGTATGTAACACGGTGTCTCAACTACCAACAGGTCAAGTATGAGCACCAGAGACCAGGTGGATTACTTCAGAGGTTAGATATTCCGGAGTGGAAGTGGGAGCGGATCACCATGGACTTTGTAGTTGGGATTCCATATACTTCGAAGGGTTTTGATGCTATTTGGGTCATTGTGGATCAGCTGACCAAGTCCGCGCACTTCATTCGTGTCAGTACTACTTATACTTCAGAGCGGTTAGCTGGTATCTACATCCGATTGCATGGAGTTCCGGTTTCTATCATTTCTAACAGAGGTACTCAGTTCACGTCTCAGTTTTGGAGGGCCGTGCAGAGAGGTATGGGTACTCAGGTAGAGTTGCGCACTGCATTTCATCCTCAGACCGACGAGCAGTCGGAGCGGACTATTCAGATTTTAGAGGACATGTTGCGTGCCTGTGTGATTGATTTTGGGGGTTCGTGGGATCTGTTTCTACCACTTGCGAAGTTTGCATATAACAATAGCTACCAGTCCAGTATTCAGATGGCCCCGCATGAGGCTTTATATGGTAGGAGGTGTAGATCTCCGGTTTGTTAGTTCGAGCCCGGGGAGGCTAGGCTATTGGGCACAAATTTGGTTCAGGATGCGTTGGAGAAGGTGAAGTTGATTCAGGAGAGACTTCGCACGGCGCAGTCTAGGCAGAAGAGTTATGCGGACCGGAAGGTCCGGGATGTGTCTTTTATGGAAGGTGATAAAGTACTACTGAAGGTGTCACCCATGAAGGGTGTTATGAGATTCAGAAAGAGGGGAAAGCTGAGTCCCCGGTTTATTGGTCCTTTTAAGGTGCTTCAGAAGATTGGAGATGTGGCTTATAGACTTGCCTTGCCACCCAGCTTATCGAGTGTTTATTCAGTATTTCATGTGTCGATGCTCCGAAAGTATGTTGGTGACCTAACTCATGTTTTGGACTTCAACACAGTTCAGCTCAAGGGTGATATGTGATATGAGGTAGAGCCAGTTGCCATTTTGGTCGTCAGGTCAGAAAGTTGAGGTCTAAGGATATAGCTTCAGTGAAGGTACAGTGGTGTGATGACCCAAAAGGTCATCCCGTGTTTTATAAGTGAATTCTATGTTCCGAGGTCATGAAAACCTCCTTTGATCTCACCTCGATTTGCGTGCGCAGCCCCGGCGTGTAGCCGGGAAGCCTTTATGTGAAAAACTGAGAAAAATGATAGTTTTGTTTTCGAAATTTGAATTAAGTTGACTTTGGTCAACACTTTTGGTAAATGGACCAGACCCGTGATTGACGGTCCCGGAGGGTCCGTAAAAAAATATGGGACTTGGGCGTATGCCTGGAATGGAATTCCGAGGCCCCAAGCCCGAGAAATAAATTTTTGAAAGAAATTGTTTTTTGAAAATATAAAGGATTTTTGATTAATTATATTTGAAATCTGTGGTATCGGGCCCGTATTTTGGTTCCGGAGCCCGGTACAGGTTCAATATGATATTTATGTCATGTCTGTAAAGTTTGGTAAGAAACGGAAGTCATTTGACGTGATTTAGACCCGTAAATGCAAAGTTTGATATTTTAGAAGTTTTGGAAATTCTCATTGATTTTGGGGTTAAATTTGTTGTTTATGATGTTATTTTGGTGATTTGATCGTACGAATAAGTCCGTAGGATATTTTTGAGGATGTGTGCATATTTGGTTTGGAGCCCCGAGGGCTCGGTGAGTTTTGGATAAGCATCAGAGTGTTTTAACTTAAGAAAAATCTAGTTTTTGGCTGTTTTCTGGTGTCGTGTACTATGCGAACTCATAGGGTCTTTCGCGAACGCACAATACACGTTGGGGAGGGGGTTGGTTTACTCTTTGCGGACGCGTAGGGTGAGACGCGAACGCGGAGCACTAGACTGTGACTCTACGTGAACGCGTCCCCTGGATCGCGAACGCACAGGGTTAGTGAGGGCTGGGTAGTATTAACCTTACGCGAACGCGGCCTGAAGCTCGCGAGCGCATAGGCCAAGCAAGCCAAGCTTACGCGAACGCGGCCAAGGGCCCGCGAACGAGATAAGTATTTTTTGCCCAGTGATTTTCTAAAAACAAAATACATATGGGATTAAACCAAATTTTCATAACTTCTTCTTCCAAACTCCAAATTGGGCGATTTTTGAAAGAGAACTTCACCATAAATTCATAGGTATGTAATCTTAGACTCATTTTCTTCAATATTTATCAACACCCATTAGATTTCTAGGCCTAAAATCATGATTTTTAAGGGTAGAAAATTAGGGATTTGGGTAAAGTTAGGGCTTTTTGATTAATTGGAATTTAGACCTCGTTTTGGGGTTAGATTTCGAAACTAATTACATATTCGGGCTCGTGGGTGAATGGGTGATCGGGTTTTGGTTCGAACCTTGTGTTTTGACCAAGCGGGCCCGGGGTCAATTTTTGGATTTTTGGGAAGAATGATAGGAAACTTATAATTAAACATTGGAATTGAATTATTTAGTGTTTATTGATATTATTCAGTCAATTATGTCTAGATACAATTGATTTGGAGTCGAGTTCAAAAGGAAAGGCGGTGATTGAGGCTTGATTTTGGTCGTGGAAGTCGAGGTAAGTGTTTGGCCTAACTTTAGCTTGAGAGAATAGGTGTTGAGTCTTTACTTGCTATGTTCAACGTATACGTGAGGTGACGAGTACCGATGCGTTGGTGTCAAGCATGCCCGTGAGTCGGAAGTTATGAACTATGTGATTTTCATTGATATTTACTGTGTTATAGATTGAATTTCATTTTGGTAGTTGTTCATTCGGTGGAAGTTCTTGGTAATGGATACTGATGAGTATTTGTTTCGGTTGAGGAATATTTTGTAAAGTTATGTACTTGAGTGAGATTGGTTATAGTTGTGTCTCGTGTCGGGACGGTGATATTTCTACTGTTGTTCCCTTGCTAGGATGTTGTGATTTATTGTTATTATTTATGTTGTTGATTCTTCCTTGCCAAACTTCTGTTATTGATATTGTTTGGGTGAGGAAGAGTGTAAAGCACGAAGGGTGATGTCGTGTATTGATTTCTGTGAGGAAGAGAGTAAAGCACAAAATGTGATGCCGTGTATTGTTTATTGTGAGGATGAGAGTGTAAAACACGAAGGGTGATGCCGTGCCATGTTATGATATTAAAAGCACGAAGGGTGATGCCGTGTCATTTCTATTTATTTATTGTGAGGACGAGAGTAAAATCACGAAGGGTGATGCCGTGCACTTGTTTTGGTGAGGATGAGAGTAAAAGCACGAAGGGTGATGCAGTGCACTGTTTACTCTGTGTTGTTATTTTCTATTGTTACTTTGATAATGAAACTGTTGCCTTATTCCGTTATGTCTGTTATTTGCTATCTCCTTTCCCCATCATGTTCCCTTTTTTCCCTTGTACTTAACTGATTTTTTTGCAGTTATTATTCTTCCGATTATTGTTAAATTGTACATGTTGTATTATCTGTCGTGTCCTAGCCTCGTCACTACTTCGCCGAGGTTAGACTCGACACTTACTCAGTACATGGGTTCGGTTGTACTGATACTACACCCGCACATCTTTTTGTTGTGCAGATCCCTGTACAGGACCCTGTGGACACTAGAGCTAGGAGGCTTCCTTCAGTCCACCCGAAGACACTGAGGTAGTCCTGCAGGCGTCCGTAGGCCTTGGCGTCCCCTTCCACTTCCATATTTATGTTTTTAGTTATTTCAGAAACATATGTATTTACTTCTTTCAGACCCTTACATGTATTATTCGTAGATAGTCCGTGACATTGTGACTCCAAAGATCTGAGTTTTGGTTATTTTGAAAATTCGTAAAAGCAGTGAGTTGAATTATGTACTTATAGTCTGTTTTAATTTTATGATTTTATTTATGAAAATGTCGTATTTCACCTGTTCTCATTTATTAATAAGGGATTATAATAAATTGAAAATACACGTTAGCTTGTCTAGTGGGTTCAACGTTAGACGCCATGACGGACCCGGCGGTGGAAAATTTGGGTTGTGACAAGTGGAGAGGTCAGCCAGTGAAGGAGGCTACTTGGTTCAAGAGGGAGATGCAGAGCAGATATCCTCACTTGTTTGAGACTCTAGGTATGTTTCTAGACCCGTTAGAGGACGAACGTTTGTTTAAGAAGGGGAGAATGTAACGACCCGGCCGGTCATTCCGTAGAAACTGCATTATATTTACTATTTTTGCCTTGTCATAGGTTGGTTATACTGTTTATGATGTGTTAGAGTTGGTTGGCTCGGGTTCAGAATGGTTGTAGTGAGAATTGAGACACTTAGTCTCTAAAAGTAGCTTTATAGTTGGAAAAGTCAACCAAGAGTTGACTTATTGGTAAACAATCTCAGAATGCAGATTTTATGGCTCGGATAGCTTTGTTAGGTGATTTGGGACTTAGGAGTGTGTTCAGAATGTTTTTGTGATGTCAGGTGTAGAAATATGCTTGAATTGGCGAAAGTTAGTTTTTGGTGATTTCCGGTCGGCAGTGGAAAATAGGCTATCAGGGTCGGAATGGAATTCCAGAAGTTGGAACAGGTTCGTAATGTCATTTTGGATATGTTTGCAAAATTTCAGATCAATCGTATGTGTTTTGGATGGTTTCAGCATCGTTGGTGGAATTTAGGAATTTCAAAGTTCATAGGCTTAAATTTGATGTGATTTTTGTGTTTTGATGTTATTTTGGGAGTTTCGAGAGTGCAACTAAGTTTGAATGATCATTTAGGATGTGTTGGTATATTTGGTTGGGGTACCGAGAGGCTCGGGATTGATTCAGATGGTTAACGGGAATTTTGGAGTTGGAAAACTGCAGCTTTCAGCTGCTGGTGTGATTTTACTGGTGCAACCGCACCTGCGGGCCCGCAGGAGCGGAAAGAGGCTCCGCAGGTGCGAAATTTGGGCAGCCCAGGGGAAAGTCGCAGATGCGGACAATTGACCGCACCTGCGAGGTCGCAGGTGCGGAAGTGGAGCCGCAGGTGCGGGAATTGCCTGGTTTAATGAAAACCCAAAGGTGCAGTCCACCTGAGCGCAGGTGCTGACCACAGGTGCGTGAATTTGGCAACAGGTGCGTAAATCCCTGGGCAAAAAGTATAAAAAGGAGACTTAACGATTTTAACCCTCTTTTCACCATTGTTGTGCGGGTTCCGAGCTTTTTGAGGGTTTTTGAAGTGGAAAACGTTTGTGCATCATTGAGGTAAGCTTTTTGGACTTATTATATTTGATTAAGGATCAAATTAACAGTGTTTAATTGGGGGAAATCAGTGGAAAAAGGGAAAACTAAGGCTTGAGTTTAAGAGACATTTAGAGGTGATTTGAGGGGTCAATCAGACTCCGATTTCAGAGTTCTTTACATGTACAGACTCGTGAGATGATGAGGATCATTTTGGTATAAAGTTTGTCGTGTTCCGAGACGCGGGCACGGGGGTCGGGTTTTGGCTAATTTCGGGTTTTGTGATAAAATTGATATTTTCTATTGAGTTTCATCCCCTTAGCATAATTTGATGTGAAAAATCTGAGCTTTATAGATTTGGAGCAATTGGAAGTTGATTCGAGGGGCAAGCGTGTTGCAGAGTAGCTTTACGGGCTAGTTTGAGGTAAGTAATGTCTTTAAATCTTGTCCTGAGGGTTTGAAACCCCAGACTTTACATCCTTTCACGGTTTTGGAGTGACGCACACACTGGATGACGAGTGTGGGGCGTGCACGAATTGGAAACTTTGAAGGATGTTCCTTTTTAGGCAACTATTGAGTTGCGAAACTGCTTTTAAAGCATATGTTTTATAGTATTACTATGTTTTATGACGAGTGTGGGTCCGCAGCTTCTCCATTTTCCTTCCTTCAGTATTTAGAATTTTGTTCTGAGACATTATTTATGACAATAGTAGTGTTAGTTTATTCTTAGATGCTCGTGATCAGTTGACTCCAGTTCTGGGGGAAAATGGTTAGGCTCTTAGATTATATTATGTTTGTTTAAAGATTTAGAGAAATTTTATACTTACTATGGAATATTATTAATGATTTTGAGAAATGTTATTAAAAGAAATGTGTATTTATGTGATAGTGGCTAGCCTAGTTTCACGATAGGCGCCATCACGATCAGTTAGGATTTGAGGTCGTGACAAAAACGGGCAACATCTCCCCTATAATATTTACTTCCTCCCAAATTCGACATAGCACCAACAAAAGCAAGAACACAACAAAAAAAAACATGTACATAATTTTCCAACCTTATATCCATCACAAAAATACCACAAAATAGCCCACACACCCTAATCACTTTGTACACAAAACGACAACCATAGTAATGTCAAACAACTCAAAAATGTAACAACAAACGATTATCCCACCACCCATCCATTAAGTGGTGTTTCTCCATGTTCTTCCTCCTCAAAAACTACATAAAAACAGTAGCAAACGAGACAACCCAACAGCAAAGCGAAACATCCCACAAAACAGTTCACTACAAGTTGAACGACTCGAATTCACGGCTTCCGATCACCGTCCCGTGAGTTCTTACTATAATGTAACAAATTTATCTACCTTTACAGCATAAAAAGGGATGAAAGAGGGTAATACACTTACTTTATTTGGTGAAAATCTCAACTCCTAACTTGGTTCTTCAACTCTTAGGTCTTCCTCCAACAAGAGCTTGGAAAGAAGAAAAAATAATTTAGGGTTTTCTGTTGAATTTATGGGAGAAGTTTGCAGGGGTTTATCTCTTATTTTTGGCTCTAAAATAAATGGAATATATTAAGGAAATAAGCCCTTAAAAGGGACCTTTGGACGATGCCAAATATCCCCTTTTCGTGGACTTATTTGGTCCTTTCATTTAAGCAAGTAAGTGACACATCTACTTGTCACCTATGCAGTCTGCGCAGTCTCACGAAAACACGAATCTTTCAGCTATGACGTCGTATTGATGGACGGTTTAATGCATTAGAAACTAGACCCGTAGATCTTCAATTTGGTAGGTTTATCATCCCATAATTCCAAGTACATTGGAAGAAACTCAGCTACATTTGACCTAATTTTCGGCACATTTATGAATGCAACTGGTGATGACCTTTGTCGATATTCGTTCCACAACTCGCTTGACTTCAAAACATAACACACAACTATCATACAATTAAAATAACTCATAACATAACCTCCTTATCATGTTTAGCATCCTAGTCTCATCCCAAAAGTACATGTTATAACATTCCCAACTTGTCGACTTTCGACGAAATGTATTTTCTTCAATTCGTTTAGTTTCTAAGCCTTCCAACCCTCTAGGTAATTGCAGTTCATGATCTTAATTATTTGTAACCTCCAAGGTAACATGATTAACTTACCTTATGTACTTTCAAAGATAATCTCATTTATGAGCTTACATCAATTGACTTGTGACATACTTTTACGTATGAAAACATGGGGTGTAACAGTAAATGCCACTCCTGTAACCGGGTTTATAGAGACATTTTGAGATTTTTGCTCATTATCACTAATTTTGAACCCTAGAGTTGGGAAAGGCGATTTTGTCTTGGATATTTTCACACAAGACTTTCAGGTATGTGATTTATACACGTTTTTTTGTATTGTTTCAAGAATCCACATGGATAATTAACACCCAAAATATGTAGTTTTGAGGGAAATTTCGGGATTTTTTTCCTACAACTTAAGAAAATAAAAATTGGGGATTTGATCTATGATTTAAACTTGGCTTTGGAATCGTAGGGTTATGGGTGGTCAAGATCTACCCCTTGACTTGGATTTTGCGTGTGTGGCCCATGGTTGACTTTTGTTGACTTTCTAAGAATTGAATAGAGATCGAAACTTTATTATTTGTAATTGATTCATGTAGCCTTGTTTGATGTTATTGGGTTATTATTTGCTAGATTTGACCCGTTCAGATGCAGATTTGAGAGGAAAGGAATTTTTAGAGTATTGATTCTCGTGCATTTGAGGTAAGTATCTTTCCTAGGCTGGGCTTCAGCGTATTTCCCATATGCTATGATGTTTGCTACATGTTGGGGGGGACGCATATGTGAAGTGAGGAGCACATATGCGCGCACCATGATTATTCATGATCCTGATATACTCTAGGCTATTATATTCCTTGTTTTGCTATCATGCCTCTTTGATACTATGTTGACTTCACTTGTTGAGTATGTGAGCTATTATTCATGCTAGAAATCATGTCTAGGCTATGTGCTTATCTGTTTCAGACATGATAAGGATATTTTTCTTTGTTGAGATATTTGCCTTAACGATAGTCATATTTTTAGTTATGGTATTATATCTGTCTCTACGACACAGGTTGGAGATGAGTTGCGGCACGTTGGTATATTTCATGCGATATTCTTGATTACGGTACTATGTGATATGAGCATATTGATACTTGAGCGAATTGATGGCTTAATTTGGCCCATAAAGCTCTGTTGATATTTTATTATGAGGTGGATTTAGCATCCATGCCCTATATTGGGTTGAACGACATTGATTATTGAGTGCTGATATTGATTGTGAGGGAACATTGCGTCAGTACCCATAGCGGGTTGAGTGATATTGATCATTGGATTTTGATCCGATCAGTGCTTGGGATAGGATCCACTCCTGCGGAGTCAGGTATAATCCTACGAGTGTATGCACTTGAGATGTGCTCATTGAGAGGCTTATGCTAGGTACCCATACAATGCCTAGTGTGAATGTGAATGATGATTCAAGGGCTTTGAGCCAGGAACTGTGAGCATGCTGAGAGTATAATTGAGAGATATTTGTGCTAGGAACTATGTATGTGCCAACATTGTGTTTACTTCATAATTAAATGGAGATGTTGCTGATTTTGGCATGAACACTTGTCATGCGGGCATAGAGTTATATTTTCCTCATGCTATTTGATATTTGATGTCATTAAAGTCAATACCTTGTGTAACGACCCGACTGACCGTCTCTAGCTTTAGAATTTCCTTCGACAGTTTGAGATCTTGAGTAGCTTCTTTCGGTGCACTATGACTTGTATGTATGGTTGGGCTTGATTTTTGAGAGGTTCGAAGCTGATTTCGAAGAGTAATTCTGAATTAGAAGTCTTAAGTGGGAATAATTGATCAAAGTTTGACTTTTGAGTAAACGACCTCAGAATCGAGATTTTATGGTTTCAATAGGTTTGTATGGTGAAATTGGACTTGGGCGTGTGTTTGGGTTTGGGTTTGGATATTCCTAGAAGATTTTAGCTCTAATTGTCGAAAGTTGGCAATTTGAAGAATTGGAGACTTCACAGGTTTGACCGAGAGTTGACTTTGGTGTTATCAGACTCCTATATTGGGTTTGAGACCATGGAAAGGTTAATTTGGTTGATTGGAACGTGTGTGTAAAGTTTGGTTGTAATCTAGAATGTCTAAGTAAGATTCGGACACGTTCAACGAAGATGGAATGTTTGAACTTAAGGGAAGGATTTTGATTGTCAATTCTTAGTTTTGATATTTATTTTGGTGTTTTTAGCTTTTGGATAAATGTTTATTAGGTTTTCAGACTTTTTGGTATGGTTGGATGGTATTCCGAGAGGCTCGGGTGTGTTTCAGAATGATTACGGATCATTTTGATAGTTATTGGCGATTCTAGTGCAAGTATGTTGCGCCTGTGGTACTTTTGCGCAAGTGCGATGCCGGAGAAGTGACGTTATTGTCACAACTATGAGTGTAGAAGCAGTGTTTCTTGTGCAGATGCGAGGTTTGGCTGGCTCGGAAGGAAACACATATGAACATATTAGTTCGCCCCTGCGGAGCCACAAATGCGACATATACTCCGTAGATGCAATGGGTGGATTTATAATTAAAGCTTGCATATGCGGAGTTGGGTCGCATAAGCTATGTCGCAGAAGTGACTTATTGACCGCAAAAGCGGGATCCCTGGAAGCTTCATATATTTCGAACGGTTGGCTCATTTTTCATTATTTCGAGTTTTGGAGCTCGATAAGAGGTGATTTCTGAGGAGATTCTCGCTACTACATTGGAGGTAAGTAATTTTAACTTAAATTTTTCTATGTATCTTGATTTCCAATGGATTTCTACACCTAAAACTTGGATTTTTAAAGTTCAATTTTGGCTTCTCTACAACTTAAGAGGATATAATTTGGGGATCGATTTGGACTCAGTTTTGGAATATAATCACATATTTGTACTTTTGAGGTTATGGGAAATTGGGATATACCTCGTGACTCGGGTTTTGGCTGTGTGTGCGCGAGTTAACTTTTGTTGACTTTTAGGGATTTGATTAAAGATTGAAGCTTTATTGTTTGGAATTGATTCCTATGACTTTGTTTGACGTTATTAATTGTATTTGACTAGCTTTGAGTCGTCTGGAGTTGGATCAGAAAGGGAATATGGTTTGTTGTTGAATAAAGCTTGACAGATGAAGGTAAGTCTTTTGTTTCTTGATTTAGGAGCCAAGTATTGGGTGACGAGCGTATATGTGTAGTTAGGTTATGATCATGTCCGGTAATGTTTAGCTTATCATTATGCCTTGTTTGGACTAAGTGGACTCGTTATTCATCTTTTGTTGATTCCAAGACTATGTGATGCCTTGAATTGTGGTTTAGAATCATGCTTAAGGTTATGACTTGTTAAATCGGGCGTAAATGATTATTGCTATATTGAGCTTCTTTGTTAGGCCATAGTCATATACATGTTTTATTGATTCACGATTCGGTGGTTAGATGGCTTATATCATTCATGATAAATATTAATATAAGACTTTTTGAACAATGAAAGTGCTTATTGAATCTTTGAGATAAATTGCATTACATGATTATCCATAGTCATCTTTTAGCCTTATGTGCTTTTATCTGCATTTCTATTATTCTTACTTGGTAACTTTTTATTAGGTTGCCTTATATATATATATATAACTTATACAGTGTATAACTTATACAAAGTATATATTATGAGCAGATGTTGGTTACTGATGATGTTGTGTGGATCGAGTGGTACACCGCTAAAGGTACATGTGTGGATCAGGCGGCACGCCGCCACGAGAATATTTGTGGATCGAGTTATACGCTGCAATGTATTACATGTGGATCGAGTGGCACATTGCCATGGAACTTGGATTGCTACCATCCCACCAGAGTCGGGTGATAACCCATGCTACATTAGGTCCTATTAGTGCACACACTTGATATGTGCTTAGTGAGGGCCTTATAGTAGGAACTCGTATAGTGCTGAGTGTGTGTGTGTGTGTGTGTGTGTGTATGATGATTCAGGGACTTCAAGCCAGGCATTAAGAGCGTGCTAAGAGTGTGATTGAGGGGTATTTGTGCCAAGCACTATGTTTGTGCTAAAATTGTATTTAATTGATGATTTAACTATGTTATTGTTGATTTATGCTATGTTACTAACATGCATGCATAAAGTTGTATTTTCCCTCATGCTAATTGTTTTGACGTCTCTACTTGACGCTTAGTGCTTGAAATCATAGTTTACCTTGATAAATTTCGGTCAAAGTGATTTCTGTGGATATGAATTGAAATTTTAGGATATGAATTGAACTTTTAGGATATAAGTTGAACTTTTAGTTTATGTTTAAACTCGTAGGATATAAATTGAACTTTTAGTTTATGTTTAAACTCATAGGGTATGAATTGAACTATTAGTTTTTAGGATTTGTTCTTGTGAGTTGAACTATTAGGATATGAATAGAACTTTTAGGATATGAATTGAACTTGTAGGATATAAATTGGACCTTTTAGGATATAAATTGAACTTTTAGTTTATGTTTAAACTCGTAGGATATGAATTGAACTTGTAGGATATAAATTGGACCTTTTAGGATATAAATTGAACTTTTAGTTTATGTTTAAACTCGTAGGATATGAATTGAACTTTTTGGATATAAATTGGTGTAATTAGGAAAAAATAATTTTCTTGAATTGACTAAAAAAGATTTAATTAATTTATAATTGTAGAATAAATTAATTTGTGTTTGTTTTATTTTGTTAGATGGAACACTTGGATGTATAATAGAAATTATCCTAATCGGTGGGGATTGCGGGAGGATTTTGTAGAAGGGGTTGATGACTTTATTATACATGCAATGTCACTTCCACTATACCAAAGTGAATGAGTAATTAGGTGACCTTTTGTTAGGTGCGATTGTATGAAGTTTAAAAAATCGGAGGAAGTTAAGCTTCATCTTTATAGGAATGGGTTTATAGAGAATTACTTTGTGTGGACTAATCATTGAGAGATCGATGGTAGCCGTGGGATATTTCATAACATGGTTGTTGGTGAAAGTAGTAGGTCGGTGGAGAATACAAATCTTGATTCTAGAATTCAGGATATGGTTGCAGATGCTTTTGGGATGCATTTCGGGGGTAAGCCCAATGAATATGTTGAACAAACTCCTAATGACGACGCAAAACATTTTTATGAATAGTTAGAGGAAGCTAGTCATCCACTACGTGAAGGAAGTCTGCACTTTGAGCTGTCTGTTGCATTTAGATACTAAGTATCAAATCTGATTGGAATATTTCTCAAGCAACCACAGACTCTTTCATTGACCTTGTGAGTGAACTAATTGACCATAATATCAACTTACCTGGTGATTTCTATAAGGCAAAGAGATTGGTTTCTAAGTTAGGAATTTCGACAATGAGAATTGATTGTTGTGAAGATGGTTGCATGTTATATTATAAAGATGATGCAACTTTAGACAGTTGTAAATTTTGCGAAAAGCCTCGTTTAAAGAGGCTTTCTAGCGGGAATATGGTCGTTGTCAAGGCGATGCATTATTTACCTCTTATATCTAGGTTAAGAGGTTATATGCGTCAATGAGTTCTGCTCCTCATATGAGATAGCACTTTGAAAATAGAAGACCACCTGGTGTTATGTGTCATCCTTCAGATGGAGAAGCTTGGAAGCACTTTGATGGGGCATATCCAGATTTTGCTAGTGAACCAAGGAACATTATGTTAGGTATGTGTGCGAATGTCTTCACGCCTTTTTCTATATCTACGACACCATATTCATGCTGGCCTGTCTTTCTTACACCTTATAATCTACCACCTGAGTTGTGTATGACTATTCCATATATATTCTTAAATTGTATTATCCCCGGTCCATGTAATCTGAAAAGTTTGATTGATGTATATTTGCAACCTTTGATTGATGAGCTAAAACAATTGTGGTATGATGGTGTTGAAATATATGACTTATCAACCAAGCAGAATTTCAATTTGCGTGCTAATTTAATGTGGACTATTAACGATTTTCATGCGTATAGAATGTTGTCTGGATGGATGACTGCTGGGAAGCTAGCTTGTCCTTACTGCATGGAAAATAGTATAGTGTTCACTTTGAAACATGGCCGAAAGCAATCATGGTTTGATTGTCACCGTCAATTCTTGCCTGATGATCATGAGTTTAGAAGGATGAAAAATGCATTAAAAAGAATAAAGTGGAATATGATTTTCCACCTCCGATACTTTCAGGTGAGGAAATTTGGGAGAGGGTCCAGAACTTCAGTAAAGTTACTGAGGCTCCACCTTATAGATTCCCGAGATATGATGTTAATCATAATTGGACGAAACAGAGTATATTTTGGGAGTTGCCTTATTGGAAGGATTATCTTCTCCGACATAACCTTGATGTCATGCATATTGAGAAAAATTATTTTGATAATTTGTTCAACACAGTGATGGATGTTAAAGGTAAGACAAAAGATAACCCGAAGGCTAGAATGGACTTACAAGAATATTGCAGGCGGCCTGAATTATACTTGAAGACAACAAACAATGGTAAGGTGTTCAAGATCAAAGCAAGTTACACATTCACTTTGGAGGAAAGACGACAAATTTGTGATTGGGTTACGAAATTGAAGATGTCTGAGGGTTATGCGTCGAATCTTGGAAAAAAAGTAGACATGGAGGTAGGGAAGTTGAGTCATTTAAAAAGTCATGACTTCCATGTTTTCATGGAGACCTTAATGCCTATTGCATTTTGTGGTTTGCCTGAAAGAATCTGGAAACCCATCACAGAGATTAGTTTATTTTATAAAGACTTGTGTTCTACCGCATTAAGGGAACAAAACCTACTTCGGATGGATCAAAACATTCGTGTAACTTCTAGTAAGATGGAAAAAATATTTCAATGTGGTTTCTTTGATGTGATGGAACACCTTCCAATCCACCTTGTACACGAGGCACGACTTGGAGGTCCTGTTCAATGCAGATGGATGTATCCCTTTGAGAGGTAATATTATAAGTTTGATGTTATATCTATTTTATTTGAATGTTCTTGGCTAACATGACATTATATAGGACAATTGGCAAATGCAAACAATTTATTAAGCAGAGGAATATGATATGCGAAGCCTATCTTGCAAAGAAAACTACACATTTTTGTTCTTGTTATTTTGAGAGTAACGTGCCATGTTCTAGGAATAGGCCCAATAGTCACACGGTCGAATGTATGAATGATCCATTATATCCACCAATGTCCATATTGAATCAACCAGGCCGATGTTCTAAGGATGTTGGAAATAGAAGTTTGAGTGATATGGAGTACAAGTAAGCTACACTTCATGTGTTGCTAAATTGTCTCGAAGTTGTACCATTATTGATTTATTAGTTGTCAAAATGTAAAATTTACTATGATTACATATTGATACAACTACTAAAAATATTTGATGTGTCACAGTCACTTCGTGCAGTCAATTAGCCATGATGTTGTAAATACGAGATTTGATACGTGGTCCAAACAGTTTGTAAGTATATATATATATATATATATATATATACTTACAAACTGTTTGGACCACGTATCAAATCTCGTATTTACAACATCATGGCTAATTGACTGCACGAAGTGACTGTGACACATCAAATATTTTTAGTAGTTGTATCAATATGTAATCATAGTAAATTTTACATTTTGACAACTAATAAATCAATAATGGTACAACTTCGAGACAATTTAGCAACACATGAAGTGTAGCTTACTTGTACTCCATATCACTCAAACTTCTATTTCCAACATCCTTAGAACATCGGCCTGGTTGATTCAATATGGACANTGTGATGACCCAAAAGGTCATCCTAAGTAATCTTAGCTAAATCTGTGTTCCGAGGCCCCGAAAGCCTCCTTTAATCTCACCTCGATATACGTGCACAACCCAGGCGTGTAGCCAGGAAGTCTTTCGAGGTCCCAAGCCCGAGAAATGAATTTTTACAGAAATTTATTTTCTGGAAATAATAAAGGCTTTTGAAAATGAATAATTATGTGAAAACCGTGTCACCGGGCCCGAATTATGGTTCCGGAGCCCGGAACAGGTTTATTATATGTTATGTGACTTATCTGTGAAATTTGGTGTAAAACGGACTTGAAGTGACGTGATTCAGATTAAAATTGGAAAAGTTAAACTTTATGAAGTTTTGAGCAAATTCTATGAGTTTTAAGGTTTAATTCCTTGTTTTTGATGATATTTTGGCGATTTGAAAGCTTGAATAAGTTCGTAGGATGTTTTGGGAGTTGTGTGTGTTGTTGGTTTTGAGCCCCGAGGGCTCGGGTGAGTTTCGGGTAGCTAACGGGGTGAGAAAACTTAGGAAAATCTGGTTTTTTTTGTTAGTTTTCTGGTGTCAGGCCTTTTCTTCAGTGCGATCGCATATACATCTCCGCGATCGCACAACATTAGGTTGGTAGGGGTCCCAGGTGTTCTATGCGATCGCAATGCCAGCTCCGCGATCGCATAGGGTGTTAGTCGAGTCAGGGGTCTGGAGTAATTTGGTCAGTGCGGTCGCGTGGGGGGTGCTGCGATCGCACAGGGTGGGGGGGCCTTAGGTTCTGCGATCGCGTAGGTCTTCCTATGATCGCGTAGAGTATCATCCGGTCCTCTTCTGTGATCGCAATTGTTCTTCTGCGATCGCAGAGCACAAACTCGTTCAGTGATTTTTAAATACCAAAACAGAACCTTATACGGGATTTTTCCCATTTTCCACTTCTCTTTTCTTCCCCAAGCCTCCATAACCGAGAATCAAGCTCCCCAACCTCCATAACTCCATAGGTAAGAGCTTTTGACCTCGTTTTTTCTTAATTTCTTCAACTAATCACTAGATTTTAGGCCTAAAAAAAACATGGAAATTAAGGTAGAAATTGGGGTTGTTGGGTAGAGTAGGTTTTGGGAAATTTGGGGGATTCAACCTCAATTTGGGGTCGAATCTTTAAACAAATCATATATTCTAACTCGTGGGGTTATGGGTGATCGGGTTTTGGTCCGAGCCTCGTGTTTGGACCAACTGGGCCCGGGGTCAAATTCTGGAATCTTAGGAGGTATGCTTTGAAATAAATAATTAGGCTATGGGTTTGATTTATTGAGCCATTATTGATATACTTGGGTTGATTATGTCTAGATAATACCGTTCCGGAGTCGGATTCTAGAGGAAAGGCTGTGATTGAGGCTTGACTTGCATTTTTGGAGCCGAGGTAAGTGTTTGGCCTAACCTTAGCTTGAGGGATTAGGTATAGAGTCTTATTTGCTATGTGTAATTCATGTCCAACGTATAGGCGGGGTGCAAGTGCCTATATGTTACGGTCAATCATGCCCGTGAGTCAATTGTGATGAATCGTACTGTGTTCTTAATATTCTCCATACTATGAGTAATTGGTGATTTAGAAGTGATACCTTGATGTTGTTTCATGACGTGGGGAGTTATTGTGTCATTTGTTTCAGTTGAGGCTTTTACTGTTGAAACTGTATTTCTGATGCGAGGTTGGTTATAGCTGAGACCCTTGCCGGGCATTTGTTGAGTTATTAATTGATGATTTCTCCTTGCCGGGACGATAGAATTTTATTAAGTATTTCCATACACTTGAGACTTCTTAATGTTGATTTTTACGTTATATTATTGCCTTTTTATTATTTATCGCACGAGGGGACATGCTGTGCTGATTGTTTGTTATTTATCACACGAGGGGACATGCTGTGTTGATCATTGATTATTTATTTCACGAGGGGACATTCCGTGCCGAGTGTTACTCTTTACGCACGAGGGGACATTCCGTGCCGAGTGATTGTGAGGTTATGCACGAGGGGACATGCCGTGCCTTTTGCTGTTCATTATCTGTTTTGAGAAGTTAAATTCCTGCTTTTACATTTACATTTCAGTTATTACCATGTTCTACCGTGCTAGCATTTTGTTTCCCCTTTTTACCCCCAACATGTTCTCCCCGTATCTGTCTTACTTGCTTATTTCCGTCGATATTTTCCTGTTATTATATAGAATTGCACAGGTACATATATTGTTGTCGGTCCTAGCCTCGTCACTACTTCGCCGAGGTTAGGCTCGGCACTTACTCAGTACATGGGGTCGGTTGTACTGATGCTACACCTGCACTTCTTTATGTTGTGCAGACTACGCAGCCGGACCCGGTGGTCACTGACGGTCGGAGCATTCCATCAGTTCATACAGGAGACATCGAGGTAGACCCGCAAACGTTTGTGGGCCTTGGCGTCACCTTCTACCCTTCACTTTCAGCTCTGTCTTATCTTATAGTTCAAAGACAGTCATATGTACTTATTTTCAGACCTTTGTTTTTAGTAATCTCTTAGACAGTTCGTGAGTATGTGACACCAATTCTGGGATTTGTATATGGGTTTTATTTCGAAGTTGCTATATTATTTTTGGTAATTTGTTAACCTTCATATTGTGGGCCATCGATGCCTTAGTTATCTTGTTCGCTTTAGTTGTTAATGAGTTTTATTTAGTTCAAACGTCGGCTTGTCTAGCGGGTTCAACGTTAGACGCGGTCATGGCCCGAAGGTGGGATTTCGGGTCGTGACATATATCTTGGGGACCTTGGCTTCAGGTCACAACGATGTCTAAGTACGTAGTGAATGGTTATAAATTTCATAGAGAGGATTTCTCTAAAAATAAAAATAGCAATAACAACGGGGTGTGAGTTCAAGGTGGTAATTGGCAACCAAGTTGGAGATATTGATTATTATGGTGTGGTCAAAGAAATATTACAATTAGAATATACAGGTTGACCATATAAGAAATTGATACTCTTTAGATTCAAGTGGTTTGACCCAAATCCAAAAAGATGTACAAGAGTACACTACCAATACAACATAATTGAGGTTAATCATACGAGGGAGTATGATCGCTATGATCCTTTCATAATTGCACATAACGTTAGCCAATTGTATTATGCTCCTTATCCATTGCGGTGGAATAAGTTCGATTGGTGGGTTGTAATAAAAACTAAGCATGTAGGTAGGGTGGAAGTCGAGAATGTGTTAGATGTTGCATATCAAAACCATATCTCTAGTGTTCACCAAATAGTGGACGATTAGTTAGAAAATGATTTGGAACATCCTGAACGCATATTGGAAGAAGTTGATATAAATGAAATAACAATTATAGAAAATAAGGATGAAGAATTCAACTGATGAAGCTCAAACAAGTGAGGACGAAGAATTCTCGGACGAGGAACAATACGTCGATGAGGATTAGAAAGTTGGTTTTTAAAGCACTCTCATTTTATAGCTAGTTTCTTAGATGTTTCAATCTAAGTGTGTATTATATTATGCAGATGGAAGGCAATGGTCAAGGTAACAATGACCCTACTAGTTCTCGGGGTCGAGAAAAGGGTAGGAAGGGAAAAAAGAGGGTAGAAAATAATAGTCCCTCTTGTCCACCCTTTTCAGAGATGCCTCTGTCTTATCCTCCACTGCACAACTATACTCCGCTGCCATAGCATCACGAGCCGTACACCTTCATCCTGACACCAGGTCTTCCATCACAGGGCCATAGGACTATACGTCCGACATACAGTCCAACTGCCTCAGAGCCATCTTCATCGCAACCATTTAGATCACATCCAGGTGAATCACATCCCTACATATCACTCAGGTCACAGCCACTCAGGTCACAACCATCAGTATCACAGCCACTTGGGTCGCATCTAGCTATGTCGCAGTCACAGGGATCGCAACCATCTTCATCATCGACTCCATCTATTTCAGGCCTCCGCCTGCGAGGCATTAGCTCGGACCCGCCTACACCGTCTACACATGCCTTTGATACACATGCTTTGGAAGATGATGAAGAGGTAGTGCATTATGATCGATATTGCAGGATCATCATAGTCCCTGAGGGTGATGGGTAAGTGTTATTTGTTATTTTTGCGTCTATTATGTTGTAACATTTTTACTAAGATATTAATGTATTTTTATTGTTAAATTGTAGGTTTAGGCCGGGTAATAAGACTACAAATATAATCACCAATGCCATCAGAAAGCTTTATGATGGACCTTATGTGACTTGGACTGATTGCCCACTCTCGCTGAAGGAGCAAATTTTCAATCAATTTAAGGTACAAATGTTCTTTTAAACATTTTAAATATTTATATGTATGATGTTTCCATCTAATATTTAACTTTTGAAATATTGATCAAGTGTGTATGGGAAGACCGCTATAGCGCAGAAGTGACTGTAAATTTTTATCATAAAGCTCGCAAGAGATTGGCATTTGCTTTTTTGGATGCTAGAAAAAAGAACAAGAGGCCTGACTGGTTACTTGAGAATTTGTGGAATGATTTGCAAAGGCAATGGCTTACCGCGGGGTTCTTAGAGAGGAGCGAAAAATGAAAGAAAGCTCGCGCATCTGAGAAGGGAGGCTCCTTGCACACTGGAGGTACGATCAACCTAGGGACAACAAAAAGAAGATTGGTACGTGATTGCTTAAATTATTTTACTTATCTAAGTACATCTATTCTGTTTATTAACTAAATTAATTTGTTTTCAGGAAAAGAAGTATGGGCGTTCAATGAGTCATGATGAGCTATTCAAGGAGACGCATATTGTGAAGAGGAAGAAAGAGGGGGATCAAGATAGGTGGGTCGAGGACCAGGCCTCGACTGCATATGTAAGCTTTCAATTTTATTTAAGTATTATAATTTACTTTTATAAGAAATTTGAAATACTGATTTAATTTAAATAATATAGGGTCGCTACCAAAGTAACATGGAGGAATTCATCTGTAGTCATCCGGCTGGTGAATCGGGCGAGCCAACCAAACCTTCTGACGAGGATGCCTCTGTGGCGGTCCAAAATGGGGGAAGGTATACGGGCTTCCTACTAAAAAATTCCATCACTATAAGTGTGGAATGCAAGGAATATGGACTTCCTCGCAAGGCGAGCAACTTAATAGGGAGAGTGTGATGACCCAAAAGGTCATCCCGTGTTTTATAATTCAATTCTATATTCTGAGGTCATGAAAACCTCCTTTTATCTCACCTCGATTTACGTGCACAGCCCGGGCGTATAGCCAGGAAGCCTTTATGTGAAAAACTGAGAAAGATAGTTTTGTTTTTGAAATTTGAATTAAGTTGACTTTGGTCAATATTTTTGGTAAACGGACTCGGACCCGTGATTTGGCGGTCCCGGAGGTTCTGTAGGAAAATATGGGACTTGGGCGTATGCCGGGAATCGAATTCCGAGGTCCCAAGCCCGAGAAATGAATTTGTGAAAGAAATTGTTTATCTGAAAATATAAAGGATTTTAGAAATTTGATTATGTGTGAAACCTATGGTATCGGGCCGGTATTTTGGTTCCGGAGCCCGGTACAGGTTTAATATAATATTTATAACATGTTTGTAAAATTTGGTAAGAAACGAAAGTCGTTTAACGTGATTCGGACCCACAATTGTAAATTTTGATACTTTGAGAGTTATGGAAATTTTCTTTGATTTTTATGATAAATTCGTTGTTTAAGATGTTATTTGGCGATTTGATCACACAAGTAAGTCCATAGTATGTTTTTGAGGTTGTGTGCATAATTGGTTTGGAGCCCTGAGGACTCGGGTGAGTTTCAGATAGGCGTCGGGGTATTTTAGGCTCGAAAATCTGGTGTTGCAGCAGTTTTCTGGTGTCTGAGTTTTTGGCACTATGCGAATGCATGAGGATTCATGCGAACGCAGAACACAAGGTTTGGGAGGGGATCATTAACTCTATGCGAACGCATGGAGCAGGGTGCGAACGCGGAGCACAAGAAGATTGCTCTACGCGAACGCACCCATAGGGACGTGAACGCATAGGTTTAGAGAGGGGGCTGGGGGCTTGGTAGGTTTTATACAGTGCGAACGCGCCCCTGAGGTCGCAATCGCATAGGGTGGGGAAAGGGTAACTATGCGAACGCACTCCTTTTTCCGCGAACGCATAGGGCATATTTTTGGCCAGTTAATTCAAAACAGAACCATTACGGGATTTTTACCAAAACTCATAACTTCTTCTTCCAAACTCCAAATTGGGCGATTTTTGAAAGAGAACTTCACCACAAAATCATAGGTATGTAATCTTAGACTCATGTTTTTCAATTTTTATCAACACCCATTAGATTTATAGGCCTAAATCATGTTCTTAAGGGTAGAAAATTAGGGAATTGGGTAGAGTTAGGGCTTTTTGAGTAATTGGGATTTAGACCTCGTTTTGGGGTCGGATTTCGAAACTTATTACATATTCGGGCTCGTGGGTGAATGGGTGATCGGGTTTGTTTCCGAACCTCGTGTTTTGACAAAGCGGGCCCGGGCTCGATTTTTGACTTTTTTGGAAGAATATTAGGAAATCTATTATTAAGTATTGGAATTGAATTATTTAGCGTTTATTGATGTTATTGAGTAAATTATGTCTAGATACAATCGATTTGGAGTCAAGTTCAAAAGGAAAAATGGTGATTGAGGCTTGATTTTGGTCGTGGAAGTCGAGCTAAGTGTTTGGCCTAACCTTAGCTTGAGGGAATAGGCGTTGAGTCTTAATTGCTATGTGTTTATACCATGTTCAACGTATAGGTGAGGTGACGAGTACCTATACGTTGGTGTCAAGCATGCCCGTGAGTCGAATATTATGAAATATGTGATTTTCATTATTGTGTTATAGCTTGAAATTTACTTTAGTGGTTATCCATTCGGTGGGAATTCTTGGTAATGAATATTGTTGAGTATTTGTTTCGGTTGAGGATTCTTATAGATATGAACTTGAGTGAGATTGGTTATAGTTGTGTCCCTTGCTGGGATAGTGATATTTTTACTGTTGTTCCCTTGCCGGGATGTTATGATTTATAATTCATATTGTTGGTTCTTGCTTGCCAAACTTCTGTTATTGAAATTGTTTGGGTGAGGAAGAGTGTAAAGCACGAAGGGTGATGTCGTAAATTATTATTTTGTGAGAAAGAATGTAAAGCACGAAGGGTGATGCCGTGTATTGATTATTGTGTGGATGAGAGTGTAAAAGCACGAAAGGTGATGCCGCGCCATGTTATGATATTAAAAGCACGAAGGGTGATGCCGTGCAATTTCCTTTATTATTATTTCGTGCGAATGAGAGTAAAAGAACGAAGGGTGATGTCGTGCACTGTTTTCTCTGTGTTTGTTATTTCTCGTTGTTACTTAGATATTTGAATTGTTGTCTTATTTCGTTATTCCTGTTATCTGATATTGTATTCCCCCAGCATGTTTCCCCTTTTCCCCTTGTACTTAAATGGTTATTCATGTTATTATTATTTCTTTCGAATATTATTAAATTGCACCTGTTGTCTTGATTGTCGTGTCCTAGCCTCATTACTACTTCGCCGAGGTTAGGCTTGACACTTACTCAGTACATGGGGTCGGTTGTACTGATACTACACCTGCACATCTTTTGTTGTGCAGATCCCGGTACAGGATCCTTTGGATATTAGACCTAGGAGGCTGCCTTCAGTCCAGTCAGAGACACCGAGGTAGTCTTGCAGGCGTCCGCAGGCCTTGGTGTCCCCTTCCACTTCTTTATTTCTTGTTTAGTTATTTCAGAAACAGATATATTCACTTCTTTCAGACCATTTTATGTATTATTCGTAGATAGTCTGTGATATTGTGATCCTAAAGATTTGGGATTTGGTTAGTTTTGGCGAAATTTCGTAAAGGCTGTGAATATATATATATATATCTTGCTTCATCTTAGATTCTTATTTATGTTAATATGGAAATTCACCTATTTCGACTGTTTATAAGGAAATAAAATAAATTGAATATTCACGTTGGCTTGCCTAGCGGGTTCAACGTTAGGCGCCATCACGATCCCGACGGTGGGAAATTCGGGTCGTGACAAGTTGGTATCCGAGCACTAGGTTGCCTAGGTCTCACAATTCACGGACAAGCTTAGTAGAGTCTCAGGGATCGATACGGAGACGTCTGTACTTATCCTAGAGGTTGCAGCGTCTAGGAATAACTTCACATCTATTCTTCTCTGTCGTGCGATTTGAATTCTAAATGCTAACTAAATTTCTATTCTATTCTCTTGCAGATGGCGAGAACACGTGCTTCTTCATCTACCAATCAGCAGCCCGACCCTCCCGTTGCAGATCCTACTAGAGGCCGAGGCCGTACTAGAGGACGAGGCAAGGCCAGAGCTGCTCCGGCCGTTGAGGGAGCAACTATGTCTGCTGATGCGTTATGAAGATTGGACCGGTTCACCAAGTTGTTTCCTACTACTTTCAGCGGTGCACCTTTAGAGGATCCCCGGGATTACTTAGACAGTTGCTATGAGGTTCTTTAGAACATGGGGATCGCGAAGACCAATGGGGTCGATTTTGCTACTTTTCGCCTTTCTGGTCCCGCCAAGACTTGGTAGAGGGATTATTGCTTGACCAGACCAGCTGGATTTTCGCCTTTGTCTTGGGCTCAGTTCTCAGATTTGTTCTTGGAGAAGTTTTTTCCATTCACCTAGAGAGAGGATCTCCGGAGGCAGTTTGAGCGTCTCCAATAGGGTTCTATGATAGTCACATAGTATGAGACCAGATTCATCACTTTGGCCCGTCATGCTATCATGATACTCCCCACCGACCGAGAGAGGGTGAGGAGGTTTATTGAGGGGCTAGCTCAGCCGATTAGACTACAGATGGCCAGAGAGACAGGCAGTGATATTGCATTTCAGGAGGCGGCCAATGTGGCCAGGCGAGTCGAGATGGTCTTATTGCAGGGTAGTGGTCAGGGGTCTAACAAGAGGCCTCGTCATTTTGGCAGGTTCAGTGGTGCCTCATCTGGAGGCAGGGATTCTTTTGGCAGAGCTCATCCTCGTAGACCCTTTCAGTCAGTACTTCAGGTATCCTGCAGTGCACCACCAGCTCCTATCAGTGCACCGCCGCTCCAGAGTTTTCAGAGTGGTTACTTTGGTCGACAGGGACAGTTTCAGGGCCAGGAGTCTCAGCAGCCGAGATCTTCTTATACTTGTTGTGTTTCGGGGCACATTTCTAGGTTTTTCCCTCGAGCCTCGAGTGGTTCTCAGCATCAGGGTTCCTGTGCTATGATTCCCGCACCAGGTGCACCCCCATGCCCTCAACCAGCTAAGGGTGGAGGTCGAGGTGCCAGAGGTGGAGGCCAGAAAGTTAGAGGTGGAGGTCAGGCTATTAGAGGTCGAGGCCAGCCCGTAGTAGGTCAACCTAGGGATGTTCAGATTGGTGGGGCCCAGCACCGATGTTATCCTATCCCCGCCAGGCCCGAGGTTGAGGCCTCCGATGCAGTCATTACAGGTACGGTTTCAGTTTGCAGCAGGGATGCTTCGGTTTAATTTGATCCGGGGTCCATATATTCCTACGTGTCCTCATATTTTGCTCCTTATCTGATTATGCCTTGTGATTCCCTGAGTACTCCTGTATATGTATCTACACCGGTGGGTGATTCTATTGTGGTATATCGAGTCTACCGTTCATGTATAGTGGTTATTGGTGGTCTTCAGACCATATTAGATCTTCTACTCCTTGATATGGTTGATTTCGATGTTATTCTAGGGATGGATTGGTTGTCTCTGTATCATGCTATTCTGGATTGTCATGCCAAGACCGTGACCTTGGCCTTACCGGGAGTGCCTCGACTTGAGCGGAGGGGGACTCCTTGTCATTCTTCCAGTAGAGTTATCTCATATATGAAGGCTCGGCGCATGGTTGAGAAGGGGCATTTGGCCTATTTGGCTTATGTTCGTGATTCTAGTGTCGAGGTTCCTTCTATGGAGTTTGTGCCCATTGTTCGTGAGTTTCCCGAGGTGTTTCCTGCAGACCTGCCGGGTATGCCACCCGGCAGGGATATCGACTTTTGCATCGATTTGGCTCCGGGCACTCAGCCCATTTCTATTCTGCCATATCGTATGGCCCCGCCAGAGCTAAAGGAGTTGAAGGATCAGTTACAGGATTTGCTAGCTAAAGGCTTTATTAGGCCTAGTGTTTCTCCTTGGGGTACGCCAGTTTTGTTTGTTAAGAAGAAGGACGGGATAATGAGGATGTGCATTGATTACCGGCAATTGAACAAGGTTACTATCAAGAAATCCTTTTGTCGAGGATTGATGATTTGTTCGATCAGCTTCAGGGTGCCATATGTTTTCAAAGATTGATTTGAGATCTGGCTACCATCAGTTGAGTATTAAGGCATCTGATGTCCCTAAGACACCCTTTCGCACTCAGTATGGGCATTATGAGTTCTTGGTGAGGTCATTTGGGTTGACAAATGCCCCAGCTGCTTTTATGGATTTGATGAACTGAGTGTTCAGGCCCTATTTGGATTCGTTCGTGATTGTCTTCATTGATGATATTTTGATTTACTCCCGCAGCCGGGAGGAGCATGAGCAACACCTTCGAGTCGTCCTCCAGACTCTGAAGGACAGTCAATTGTATGCTAAGTTTTTGAAGTGCGAGTTTTGGTTGAGTTCAGTTGCATTTCTGGGCCATGTTGTATCGATAAGGGGTATTCAGGTGGATCCCAAGAAGATTTCAGCAGTTAAGGATTGTCCTAGACCCATATTAGCTACAGAGATTCGGAGTTTCTTGGGCTTAGCAGGTTACTATCGTCGCTTTGTGGAGGGCTTTTCATCTATTGCAGCCCCGATGAACAAGTTGACTCAGAAGGGTGCCCAGTTCAGGTGGTCCGATGGGTGTGAGGCTAGCTTTCAGAAGCCCAAGGCAGCCTTGACCACGGCGCCGGTGTTGGTTTTGCCCTCAGATTCAGGGCCATATACCGTGTATTGTGATGCTTCACGGGTTGGACTTGGGGCAGTGTTGATGCAGGATGGCAAGGTTATAGCTTATGCTTCACGTCAGTTGAAGATTCATGAGAAGAACTATCTAATTCATGATTTAGAGTTAGCAGCCATTGTCCACGCGCTGAAGATTTGGAGGCATTATCTGTATGGTGTGTCAGGTGAGGTGTTCTCAGATCATATGAGTTTGCAATATCTGTTCAAGCAGAAAGAGCTGAATATGAGGCAGAGAAGATGGTTGGAGCTGTTGAAAGACTATGACATTACCATCTTGTACCATCCGAGAAAGGCCAATGTGGTGGCCGATGCTTTGAGACGGAAGTCAGTCAACATGGGTAGTCTTGCTTATATTCCGGTCGGGGAGCGATCGCTTGCTTTGGATGTTCAGGCTTTAGCCATTCGGTTCATGAGATTGGATGTTTCTGAGACCGCCAGTGTTCTAGCTTATATGGTGGCTCGTTCTTCATTATTCGACCGTATTCAGGATCGGCAGTATGATGATATTCATTTGCGTGCCCTTAGGGACACGGTTCGGCACGGAGGTGCCAAGATTTTCAGTTGGTGATGATGGAGTCTTGCGGATACAGGGCCGTATTTGTGTGCTTGATGTTGATGGACTTCGTGAGTTGATATTACAGGAGGCCCATAGTTCCCGGTATTCCATTCATCTGGGCGCCACAAAGATGTACCAGAATTTGCGGCAAAATTATTGGTGGAGGAGGATGAAGAAAGATATTGTGGCATATGTAGCACGGTACTTGAGTCAACAGGTTAAGTACGAGCACCAGAGACCCGGTGGTTTGATGCAGCAGATTGAGATTCCCGAGTGGAAGTGGGAGCGTATCACCATGGATTTCGTAGTTGGACTCCCACGGACTCAGAGGAAGTTCGATGCGGTATGGGTCATTGTGGATTGGCTGACCAAGTCATCACATTTCATCCCTATTGCAATTTTATATTCTTCGGAGAGATTGGCAAAGATTTACATCAGGGAGATTGTGCGCCTGCATGGTGTGCCCGTTTCCATCATTTCTGACCGAGGTACTCAGTTTACCTCCCATTTCTCGAGAGTATTTCAGCATGAGTTGGGCACACGGGTTGAGTTGAGCACAACGTTTCATCCTCAGACAGACGGATAGTCCGAGCGTACTATTCATATTTTGAAGGATATGCTGCGAGCATGTGTCATTGACTTTGGAGGTTCTTGGGACCAATTTTCCCCTTTAGCTGAGTTTGCCTACAATAATAGCTATCAGTCGAGCATTCAGATGGCTACGTATGAGGCGTTGTATGGTAGGCGGTGTCGGTCACCAGTTGAGTATTTCAGGATAGACTTCGTAAAGCTCAATCCAGGAAAAAGAGTTATGCAGACCGCAGAGTTCGAGATTTGGCATTCATGGTAGGAGACCGGTATTGCTTCGAGTGTCGCCCATGAAAGGCGTGATGAGGTTCAAAAAGAAGGGCAAATTGAGCCCTAGGTACATTGGTCCCTTTGAGATTCTTGATAAAGTGGGAGAGGTGGACTACATGCTTGCTTTTCCACCGAGTTTGTCAGTTGCGCATCCAGTGTTTCATGTATCTATGCTTCGGAAGTATCTGGCCGATCCATCCCATGTGCTAGACTTCAGCAGTGTCCAATTGGACAAGGATTTGACTTATGAAGAGGAGCCAATGGCCATATTAGGCCAGCAGATTTGCCAGTTGAGATCGAAGAGTTATCCTTCGGTTCGTGTTCAGTGGAGAGGTCAGCCTTCCGAGGAAGCTACCTAGGAGTCCGAGTCCGATATGCGGAGCCGATATCCCCATCTTTTCCCCGATTCAGGTACCTCTCTATGTCTGTTTGAGGACGAACATTTGTTTTAGAGGTGGAGATTGTGATGACCCAAAAGGTCATCCCGTGTTTTATAGGTCAATTCTGTGTTCCGAGGTCATGAAAACCTCCTTTTGTCTCACCTCGATTTGCATGCGCAGCCCGGGCGTATATCCAGGAAGCCTTTATGTGAAAAACTAAGAAAAATGATAGTATTGTTTTTGGAATTTGAATTAAGTTGACTTTGGTCAACATTTTTGGTAAATAGACCCGAACCCGTGATTTTGCGGTCTCGGAGGTTCAGTAGGAAAATAAGGGACTTGGGCGTATGCCCGGAATCGAATTCCGAGGTCCCAAGCCCGAGAAATGAATTTTTGAAAGAAATTGTTTTTCTGAAAATATAAAGGATTTTAGAAATTTCATTACGTGGAAACCTATGGTATCGGGACCGTATTTTTGTTTCGGAGCCCAGTACAGGTTCAATATAATATTTATAACATGTATCTAAAATTTGGTAAGAAACGGAAGTCGCTTGACGTGATTCGGACTCACGGTTGTAAATTTTGATACTTTGAGAGTTATGGAAATTTTCTTTGATTTTTATGATAAATCCGTTGTTTAAGATGTTATTTTAGCGATTTGATCGCATGAGTAAATCTGTAGGATGTTTTTTAGGCTGTGTGCATAATTAGTTTGGAGCCCCGAGGGCTCGGGTGAGTTTCAGATAGGCGTTGGGGGTATTTTTAGGCTTGAAAATCTGGTGTTGCAGCAGTTTTCTGGTGTCTAAGTTTTTGGCACGATGCAAACGCTCAACACATGGTTTGGGAGGGAATTATTAACTCTATGCGAACGCATGGAGCAAGGTGCGAACGCGGAGCACAGGAAGATTGCTCTACGCGAACACGCCCCTGAGGTCGCGATCACGTAGGGTGGGGGAAGGGTAACTATGCGAACGCACTCCTTTTCCCGCGAACGCATAGGGCATATTTTTGCCCATTTAATTCAAAACAGAACCATTACGGGATTTTTACCAAAACTCATAACTTCTTCTTCCAAACTCCAAATTGGGCGATTTTTGAAAGAGAACTTCACCACAAAATCATAGGTATGTAATCTTAGACTAATTTTCTTCAATTTTTATCAACACCCATTAGATTTCTAGGCCTAAATCATGTTCTTAAGAGTAGAAATTTAGGGAATTGGGTAGAGTTAGGGCTTTTTGAATAATTGGGATTTAGACCTCGTTTTGGGGTCGGATTTCGAAACTTATTACATATTCGGGCTCGTGGGTGAATGTGTGATCGTGTTTTGGTCCGAACCTCGTGTTTTGACCAAGCAGGCCCGGGGTCGATTTTTGACTTTTTGGGAAGAATGTTAGGAAATCTATAATTAAGTATTGAAATTAAATTATTTAGCGTTTATTGATGTTATTGAGTCAATTATGTCTAGATACAATCGATTTGGAGTCAAGTTCAGAAGGAAAAACGGTGGTTGAGGCTTGATTTTGGTCGTGGAAGTCGAGGTAAGTGTTTGGCCTAACCTTATCTTGAGGGAATAGGTGTTGAGTCTTAATTGCTATGTGTTTATACCATGTTCAACGTATAGGTGAGGTGACTAGTACCTATACGTTGGTGTCAAGCATGCCTGTGAGTTGGATATTATGAAATATGTGATTTTCATTGCTGTGTTATAACTTGAAATTTACTTTAGTGGTTATCCATTCGGTGGAAATTCTTGGTAATGAATATTGTTGAGTATTTGTTTCGGTTTAGGATTCTTATGTAAAGATTTGTACTTGAGTGAGATTGGTTATAGTTGTGTCCCTTGCCGGGATAGTGATATTTTTACTGTTGTTCCCTTGCCGGGATGTTATGATTTATAATTCATATTGTTGGTTCTTCCTTTCCAAACATTTGTTATTGATATTGTTTGGGTGAGGTAGAGTGTAGAGCACGAAGGGTGATGCCGTGTATTGTTTTTTTTGTGAGGAAGAGTGTAAAGCACGAAGGGTGATGTCGTGTATTGATTATTGTGAGGATGAGAGTGTTAAAGCATGAAGGGTGATGCCGTGCCATGTTATGATATTAAAAGTACGAAGGGTGATGCCGTGTATTGTTTTTTTTGTGAGGAAGAGTGTAAAGCACGAAGGGTGATGTCGTGTATTGATTATTGTGAGGATGAGAGTGTTAAAGCATGAAGGGTGATGCCGTGCCATGTTATGATATTAAAAGTACGAAGGGTGATGCCGTGCCATTTCTATTTATTGTTTGGTGAGGATGAGAGTAAAAGCACGAAGGGTGATGCCATGCACTTGCCTTTATTATTATTTGGTGAGAATGAGAGTAAAAGCACGAAGGGTGATGTCGTGCACTGTTTTCTCTGTCTTTGTTATTTCCTGTTGTTACTTAGATATTTGAATTGTTGTCTTATTTTGTTATTCCTGTTATCTGATATTGTTTCCCCCCAGCATGTTTCCCCTTTTCCCCTTGTACTTAACTGGTTATTCTTGTTATTATTATTTCTTCAGAATATTATTAAATTGCACATGTTGTCTTGATTGTCGTGTCCTAGCCTCGTCACTACTTCGCCGAGGTTAGGCTAGACACTTACTCAGTACATGAGGTCGGTTGTACTGATACTACACCTGCACATCCTTTGTTGTGCAGATCCCGGTACAGGACCTTTTGGACATTAGAGCTAGGAGGCTGCCTTCAGTCCAGTCAGAGACACCGAGGTAGTCCTGCAGGCGTCCGCATACCTTGGCGTCCCCTTCCACTTCTTTATTTCTTTTTTAGTTATTTCAGAAACAGATGTATTCACTTCTTTCAGAGCATTTTATATATTATTCGTAGATAGTCCGTGATGTTGTGACCCCAAAGATCTGGGATTTGGTTAGTTTTGGTGAAATTTCGTAAAGGTTGTGAATTGGAATATATATATATATATATATATATATATATATATATATATATATCTTGCTTCACCTTAGATTCTTATTTATGTTAATGTGGAAATTCACCTATTTTCGACTGTTAATAAAGAAATAAAGTAAATTAAATACTCATGTTGGCTTGCCTAGCGGGTTTAACGTTAGGCACCATCACGGTCCCGACGGTGGAAAATTCGGGTCATGACAGAGAGCCTCTCCGCTATGCGGTAGATAGTGACAAAGCTCACATCCGAGCTAGAAGTGGCCAAGGAAATAGAAAAGCTTAGAGATGCTCAATTCATTGGCATGCAAGCTCAGATCAGAACTCTCCTATCTACTGGAGCTTTTCCGTTGCCCTGGTCTCGTGAGTCATCGCCATAGGGTCGACCTCCACGTGATCAGTCCTCCCATCCTGCTCGTGATCGTTCCTCCCATCCTTCACGTGATCGTTTTTTCCGTCCTCCATAAGACCGTTCTCTATACCGTCTTGTAAATGAAAGTTCATCAGACGATGATGATGATGTTGTAGAAAACACGCTTGACTTTTATATACTTTGAACTAGACAAATAAAACCAGTTTTGAACTTGTTGTAATTAGTTTTAACTTGGTTTTGGATTTTATATTCAATTGAACTTTAATTTGTTAGTTTTGAAGTATTTATTGCATGTTGTTGTTGTTGTTGTTGTTGTGTTGTTACAATTCAGTTGTTATTAGGTGTATTGGTATGCTGCCAGGTGGTGTAGCTGCCAAAACAAGCATTTTATGCCAAAATTAATCTCAGAAAAACCGACCAAAGTTGGTCGATTTTTTTAAAAAAACATTTATTCCAATTTACCGACCAAAGTTTGTCGATTTTTTAAAAAAAATTTTTTATTCCAATTTACCGACCAAAGTTGGTCGGTAATGTTTAATTTTAATTATTTAAAAAAAAAAATTCAATTATCGACCAAAGTTGGTCATTTTTTTTTAATTTTAATAAATAATAAAAAAATATAATTTAGTTAAACCAACCAACTTTGGTCGGTAAAATTAAATTAATAAAATATGTTTCCGACAAAAGTTGGTCGGTGAGTAATTAAAATTGTCAGATGGTCGTTTTAAGCTACCGACCAACGTTGATCAGTAATTTCCGACCTACTTTGGTCGATAAGCCATTCCGACCATCAAAACACCGTCTACATCCAAATGGTCGCGTTTTTGTCGGTATTTGGCCATAACCGACCAACTTTGGTCTATTGTTTTGCTCGATTTTTAGCAGATTTCTAATAGTGCTAGTTGAGAATTATTTTTCTGAATCAATCCCCAAACCACCTGAAAACCAAAACCGACAATTCACACAAGTCATAGTACATCATATGAAGCTACTGAAGACTTCGAACACCTAAATGAAATGCAAACGCTCAAAACGACCAACTGGGTCGTTACAAAAATACTCATTCCAATGTGTTTGTGTTTCCTACGAAATTTTAAAGCACATAATAATACTATCCCTAGCATTCAGTTATACTTTCCAACATATTTCTGTCACGACCCGAAATCCCACCTTTCAGACCGTGACTGCGTCTAACGTTGAACCCGCTA